>NW_019290853.1:42131-85670 GCF_000500325.1 Leptinotarsa decemlineata | reverse complement strand
TTGACAAAGTGATAATGAATCATAATATGATATTATATACGGGGTGTTCCATTTGAAAAATCAAAGAAGCCGCTACTTTATAGTAGAAGCGACGACGCCGCTTCGTCTAAAATATTTTAGGCGTGTAGGTCATATTGACTTATGCGTACTGTGGGATTTTCAGGTTTATCCGTTGAATAGTTTGCCAGAAACGGCTAATTAACGCTCATCATGAAAAGCCCTGTATATCTCTTTTAAATTTTCAACGTTTCAAGCTGTTCAAATGGTAATGCAAAATTCGCTATTTTCAAAAAACATTTTTATTTCTTGTCAGTTTTCAACCAACCGTTGTGTATAATGTACGTATAGGAAAAACTGACAATAATACAGGTATGGAGAGACAATTGCCAATTCGCATCCTGTCAATGTATGCCTTTGCATTTGGGCCACATTTTTATATTTTTCTCAATTATTAAAAACCTCAACAATACGGAATGAAGACCGATGGAAAATCCAGTAATTCCTATTGATATCAACAAAAATGTGCTCTAAATATCTGACTCGAAACTCCGATTTCTCAAATATTTCCTGAATTTAGGTATATGGACATTTTCTCAAATATTTCTTTAACTGTTTTTGTGTCACAATAAAATTGAGTGTATGTTACAATACTGAAGTCAACTTCCTCTTTTGAAAATTCCAATGATCGTCATTCTTATCTTATGAATGAATTTTTGGTCTTTTTTGTTATTATGAAATTTTTTTCTTGTTTTCTTTTTTCACAGATTAGGTGAACCGTATCTTATGAAAGTTGAAGCGAAAAATGGCGAGGAATTAGTTGGCAATGATAGATACGAGGGGTTCTCCAAAGATTTAATGGATCAAATAGCCGAACTTATTGATTTCAAATATGAATTGAATTTAACTCACAATAACAAATATGGCAGTTATGATGAAGAAAAAAAGAGATGGAATGGATTAGTTGGAGATCTCTTGGATAAGGTGAGAAACTATTTCCATAAATAACCTTGAGTTCAAAAACTTTTCCGTTTTAGAAAGCACATCTGGCTATATGCGATCTGACAATTACGCATCAACGCCAGCAAGTTGTAGATTTCAGTATGCCCTTCATGACTTTAGGTAAGCGATTGCCTATTACTTGTCTTCCAATAGAAAATTTTGGTGTCAAAACAATTAACTGCGTGCTGCGGGTTTTTTTCTGGGTCAGAAGGAGTGTTCCAATATTTTATAAGAGTTTATTAGTCGTAACTCTAAAGAAGAAAACCGTATCAAAATTTTATAGTGCTCTACCGAAAGCCGGTATTTGAGGTAGGATAGAACACTGGTTAGCTCAGTGGAGACGGGTGTTTCCTAAGTAGATCAATTGATGCAACCTAATTCTTTGGAAAGAGAGAGAACATCTATATTAAGTGACTACACAAAATACACTAACAAGTCTAATGTATTTGTATAAACAAGTTATAATAAAAATAACTGAAAATAAGTAGGCTGGTGGCGAAATTGGGTGTCAGAAGAAAGAGGCAATGATCAATAGCAATAATGATAGTACTCGTCCAATTCATTAGAATTGAAGAATAAGATGCAAAAACTTTATGAATCATTTGGAGAAGATACGGCTGTTATGAACAATTAAGTGAAAAAAAATGATTTAATTTCTTGCAATTATCTCAAATGGTAGTTGAGACATCCCAGATCTGAAAAAAGAAAAACGGCTTGATTGTTGATAATAGGTAATTGGTGTGAGTTTGCGTGTTTCGAGATTCANATTTTCTCAAACTTTTGGAGGTTGTACGACGTGCTCAGAATTCACTGGAAGTAAACAATATATTTCAGGTACTTGTGATAATAAAGTGTCGATAATTTCTAGACTAAAGACTGAATACTGCTTTCAGGAGATCGATTATCTGGACCATAATAAAAAACATAGTTTTCTGATAATCGTCATCTTGCTAAAACTCTCAACAATATCAAGAATTCTAGAATATTCAATAAACTTTGATAAAACATTTGTAAAAAATGCAGGTCTGTATCTATATCTTCAAAGTTGAAGGTGATCTAAATAAGAAAGATACATACAAAAAAGGAATAAAAAAACAAACTCTGTCCATCCAACAAACAAAGAAACCCAAACAATGATAGATGCGTGATCGAAGCATGATCACATGCATATTTGCATTCATTGGGTAAAATAAACGAGCCTCCTCACGCTGGCCAATCAGATTCAACTGCAATCGACTGGCGGAATTCGTTCAGGTATATCGCTACAGGATCGGAGTGGTGAGTTTTAACGCCTGTTTTGTGTACGTACACATACGGTATTTTGAAGTTGAACATTTTGAAAATGTCAAGTACTGATACGGCTGAAGAAACTGATAATTTGTGTCCTACACTCAACCAAAATAATGTTTCTATACCCAGTAGCATATTATTAAGAAAAAAATAAAATTTCGGTCGTTCCTTAGTGCGACTCTGTACAAGCAGCCTTGTCTGGGAGATCACGCGCACTATGCATGATAATGCTTTGGGGCACTCTTTTGCTTAGATGGACAGAGTATAGAGTTGATTTCTGGTATCATTCAATAGTTTTCAGAATATTCACCTTTATCAACTTTGGCATTACTCAACTGACTCTGTCTGTTATATCATTTACGGGATCGTCATGCACAGACTCGAAATCAAATAACATTGTGTTTTATTACTCTATAATCAATGAAAGAAAAATCTCCTTAGTGCCATTTGAAAGTTTATATGGGGTTTTCTACACAGTTTGATCTTGATTTAATATTCGTACTTGATTTCTTCTGTTGAATTTTTATCATATATGATGTTATTCTTAACGAATTCAAGCAACACTTCATTGTGAGATTATTTCAATAATGAAACTTCTGGAACACCGAAGTTGTGAACTCTTACTGAAATAATTTCAATAACATTTGAAGTAATCATCAATCGGTAGCTGAAGCTGTTAATCAGAACTTTACAAAATCCACAATTCCGCCACTAACACAAGCAAATGATTCAATTGCAACAACAGCCATAGAAAAAGCAAATCTACTAGCTGAACAATTTTCGCCCCCTTCGCAGTCGATTTTCTGGGAAAGGCACCACCCACTATTCCTTTACTAGAATCCAGAGTGCCGGAAATTACTTTTCGACAATGTCTAGTGAGTCGAATTTTGAAACAGCTCAATATCATCAAGGCGCCTGGTCCTGATGAGGTCCTAATGAGATCAACAGGCGACCTTATATTGTATGTTACCCATATTTGGAATAACGCAATCGAGAAACATGGAGAATCAAAAGCTGTTGCGCTTGATATTCCTAAGGCCTTTGACCGCGTGTGGCATGGGGATTTGCTGGCCAAATTTCGATACTATGGCTTGTCGGATCATTTTTGTGTATGGCTCTCCAGCTTCCTGAAAGAACGTTGTGGCCGTCGATGGATATCTCTCAAATACTTCCACCATTAACGCTGGTGTTCCCCAGGGATCCATATCGTGTCCAACCCTCTTTTTATTGTATATCAACGACCTATTGAAAAACACCAAGAATCCAATATTTCGCTTTGCTGTCGACAGCACACTCAGCTCGTCATTCCATTTGGATTCCAGGACATCGGCTACAAATTGGTGTCAAAGTAATCAGGTTCAATTCAATGTCACAAAACCAGACATCGGTTTTCTGCAAGCAGATAAATGTCTCCGAACCGGATATAATAATGTCAGGTCAGACAGTTCCACTTTCTGCTTCAATAAGTTTGTTGGGGTTTGAAATGGACACCAATATGTCTTGGCACAATCATGTCGCTGAAATTGCAAAGGCTGCTTCTCAAAAGCTTGGAACACTGTTCCTTCCGAACCAGAAAACTGTACACACCTCAGAAACTTTTGATGATTTATAAAACTCAGATCAGACGTTCTTTGGAGTATTGTACTCATGCATGGAGCTTCGCCCCGAAACATACCCTGAAGTTGCTGGATTCCATCCAGAAAAGAGCCATCCTCATGATTGGAGACGCGAGCATCACGTGAAATCTTGATAGCCTGAAACATCGAAGAAAGGTTGGAGATTTGTCTCTCATCTAGTGAATTGTCGCATTTGATTCCACCAAGAGCTTACATATCGGAAATTCGCGACGGACTGTGGCTGCTCATCCTTTTGAGGTTCAACTCAGTACACCTTGAACTCCACTGTTTAAGAATTATTTCATCTGAAGAACTGCGTTTATGTGGAATAAACTTCCTGAGAAAGTTTTCCCAAATGGATTTAATCTCCAGCGATTCAAATCCAATTTGAAGCGCTAATTTCGCACAGGCACCGCCCTAAGAACACCTTAAGGATTTTCCTGTAGTTCTTGTGTTTTGTCCTTAAAAAAAGGACATAAGACATAAAATTTGACATATCATATATCAACTATTTTCTTATAGAAAATAATGTGAAACAGATATGTATTAATTTCACGTTTTTCATTCATACATTCAGTTATTGATTTAACAGAAATTCATATAATCGGTTGTCTGTTCAAATTTTCAGCTTTCCCCAAAATTGTTTATTTATTTATTAATTTTCATTTTGTCCCTTTCAAAGTAGTCCCTCTCAGATATAATACACTTGTGTCACTTTTTGGTATGAACTTGAGCTCTCTTAGTGATTCGATTTTCATATTTCATCTTCGTAAAACGCCGTTTTTTATGGGTCTCTTCAATCTTGGGAGCAGGAGAAAGTCGCATAGGGCCATATCTGCTGAATACGGTGGTTGAGGCATAATTACCTAGTTGTTTTCGACCAAGAAATTACGAACAAGCAATTACGAGTGAGAAGGTACCATGAATTGTTTTTCCACAATACTGGACGTTTTCACCGTAGTGCTCCTCGCAGGCGGGGCGCATAGCTTCCAGACAATACTCCTTACCAACCGTACGACCTTGTGGCAAGAACTTCTGACGCATTGCACCACGGTAATCGAAGAAAACACTGAGGAAAATGTTGACATTTGATCGAACTTGGCGTGTCTTTTTCGGTCTTGGCTCTCCTGGACTCTTCCATTAGAACGATTGGAATATGGTTTCGATGTCATGAACATGTACCCTTGATTCGTCACCAGTTGTGATCCTTTCAAGTGAATCTGGATCACCGTTGACTTCATTCAACAGTTCCTGAGCCATGCTTATCTCATGCGACGGTTATTTTGAAACGAACTTTGCTGCCACACGCTTCATGCTCAAAATTTTTAGAAAAAATGGCATGGCGTCAGCCAAACGATATGCCGACATCCTCAGCAACTTCTCTAATAGTGATTCGACAATTCTCCATATCAACTTTTTTCACTTTCTCAATATTTTATTCGATTGTTGATGAGTTGATGAGCTGAGGCGTCGATATTCACATTTTGTCGACCTTCTGTGAAAAGCGTGTACCTCTTGTAAACATCTTTCTCACTCAGAGTACAATCACCGTATGCCACTGTCAACATTTTAAGTGTTTTTGGGCACTTAATTCAAATTTTTTATACAAAATTTGATGCAAATCCTTCATAATTAAAGTAGATAGCGATTAACTTACACGTATCGGGCGCTTTAAACCGTAAGTGGAATAAAAAAATAGTTATGGACTTGAAAAGACTTCAGATAACATATGAATATTCATACATCATAACAGTACCTACATTGGCTACGAATTATTTTTTTGGTGCAATGCATCAAGTTATTGTTACAAGCAGCAATTCGTAGTAAGTTTCAACCACGTCAAGAAACCTTTCCTAATGCTAGATATTATTTGTTTCGAAATGGTCTTATTGAAGTTCATAAAATTTGTCCAGACTAATCAACGGCTCCATGGAGGACATACTAGTAGAAAACATTTATCATCATTTTTGTCTAATCATATTTATTGAAAAACTCTCACTGAAGAAAAAGATATGAAACCATAGTAAAATAGAACAAGGGAGATTTTTCTTACTTACTGTCCTGTGTATTGTAAATTAAAATATTTTTAGAATGACTCCTGGTGACTGGGAAAATCCGCATCCGTGTGAAGAACATCCTTCTGAACTTGAAAATATTTGGGATATCAAAAATTGCCATTGGGCTACTCTGGGTGCTATAATGAACCAAGGTTGTGATATTCTGCCAAAGTAAGTTGATTAATGTTATGGATGAAGAATAGAAAAATATCAAAATATATGACTCCAATATAATCCATGTTGATAGTAATTCAAATTTCACACTGAAAATTTTATACGCAGAGGCGTTTCATTACACAGTAATTTCTTCAGTTTGACTGGTACATCGAATCATTCTATTCGATAAAATACACTCAAAATTTATTGCCATATACTCAAAACTTTCATGTTGAGGTATTGATACTAACAAAGTGAGAAAAATCATAGCAATGTTGTTTTTAAATGGTATCCTTTGAAAAACTGTAAATAATTTCAGTGGCAACGTTACTTTGAAACGCATTGTCAACTTGTTCTGTATATTACTACATTAGTTGTCAGTATTTT
Source organism: Leptinotarsa decemlineata (assembly GCF_000500325.1). Classification (NCBI taxonomy): domain Eukaryota; kingdom Metazoa; phylum Arthropoda; class Insecta; order Coleoptera; family Chrysomelidae; genus Leptinotarsa; species Leptinotarsa decemlineata. The sequence continues at coordinate 79,165 of NW_019290853.1, read as the reverse complement.
AATTCAAGTTTAAAGTTTGTTAACTTCAAGTCTGACAAATGGTTAGATTGACGGAAATGCATAAAATAAAAGTATTACAAATAATTGGTTACGGAGACAAAACCCGAATATAACAGGAAGTAGCTTGCCTATTTCATGAGAAATTTCATAATTTACCGCCCATATCTCAAGGAACAATAAGCAAAATACAGAAGCAGTTTCGCGAGCTTGATCATGTGGGGCAGATGGAAAAAGCAGCTGCCAATAAAATGAGTGATAAACTCAAATTAGATGTGATGCTTGAGTTTGAGGAAAAACCACATACATCGAGTAGACAGGTATCCGCTACATTCAATGTTAGCCATACATCCATAGTAACCATATTAAAAGAAAATGAAATGCATCCCTATAAAATGATACCTACTCAGGAGCTCATGGAAGACGATTTTGATAAAAAAACTTATTTTTGTGGGAAATGATGGACATGTTGGATAACAATATCATCCAATCAGAAGACGTTATGTTTTCTGATGAGTTTACGTGTCTCTTAACGGTCATGCTAATCGGCAAAATTGCCACTACTGGTCAGCGGAAAATCCTTACTGGATGAGAGAAGAACACACGCAATACACAATACAATACACTCAATAGGTTCATGTTTGGGCAGGGATTGTTGGTTAGTTTCTTTTCCATTGAGGGCAACTTGAATGGCGATACTTATTTGGCACAACTTCAAAATGATGTCATTCCAAGTTCAGCAAATTTATATCCAGATGCAGAAAACCCTCAAGTTCCAGTCAATACGATATGGTTTCAGCAGGATGGAGCACCACCACATTACCAAGTTATTGTTCGGCAATACCTCGATACAACATTTCCCAATTGGTGGATAGGGTAGGTAGGTAGGTATGTCTAAAGTGAGTGGGTCTATTCCACCCTCCACCGCAACCCATAAGGGTTTATTGTGGCTCACACCTATTCACACTCAGCCAAATAAACCCAGCTTCTCAACGAAGCCGATTAGTTTGTATGGTGAGTGGTCTTTCAGGTCAGATGGTGAGAGTACGGATCTGCCGAAATCAAAGAACCTGATTCGGTCCCCAGCGGGGCAGGCACAAAGTATATGCTCTGCAATTCCATCATTTTCCAGACAGAGGCAACACACACTGTCTTCCGACAGTCCAAGTCTCTGCATGTGATTATTCAAATGACAGTGACCTGTAAGAAGGCCTGTTAAACATGGTAGTTCATGACTACTGTAGTCCAACAACTGTTTGGAATCAAGCTTCGAAGGGTGAATAAACGACTTGGAGTGAACCAATCCTGGAAGATTCTGCCAGAAGTCCATAACTCTTCTTGTCATCCAAGTGTTAAGTGTTTGTTTGGCAAATGACAGGTTGTGGTCCAATGAAGCCGCGTGCAGCACCCTCCTTTGCAAGAGAGTCAGCAGCTTCATTGCCTTCCAGGCCAGTATGGCTAGGAATCCAGACCAGAGACAATATGTTTAGTCTTCCTATCGAGGAGAGTCTTTTTTGGCAGTTTGCTACCAATTTATACGTTGCTCGATGGGAGCCAAGAGCTTCCAACGCCGCTTGACTCCGAGAATATTTTTATTGACTTGTGAGTGAGGTTGGATTTATCCAATCTCTCCGCACAGAATTCAATAGCGTAGATTTCCGCTTGATATACAGTCGCCTGAGTTCCTAAGCAGGTAGATAACTCTGTCCTGGGTCTGCGACTGAAAACACCTGCACCAGAACCGGGAGGTGTTTTTGATCCATCTGTGAAACAACAACTATCTGCTCTTAAAATATAATAATAAGATGAAATATAGTGTTTCATTAAAAAAAAGTCGGCATAATTGAATAAAAAGTATGACTGTGAGAATCAGATAATAATAATCCAATGCGTGGAAAATTTATGAATGTAAATTCGAAAATTCATTAATTGTTCATACTGATTGTGAGAAAAAAACTACATGTATATGATTCCTTACATATTTGATAAGCTGCCTCATTATTTTCATATAAAAATAAAATTGAAGAATGGCTAATAGGGACTTCACGATTTTTTTCCATGATATAATGAATTTCAATGAATCATGATATACATTTCATCAACTATATTTCTGAATAATTTTATTTAATTCATATATTGTTATTGAGCACATATTTTAAATGCATGTATTCATGTGTTATTTTCTTATTTTTCACATATGTTCACATACTTAGTATATGAATATATGTGAGATTGTATTTATAAAGATGTATCTTTTTTTATGACTTACCACTAAAAAAAAAATTAAAAAATTATCAACAAGAAATTAAAATTAAAAGATTCCAAACCAAGTTACTTCACGACGTTTCGATTGTGAGTATCCACAATCGTCTTCGGGTGATAATTGGACTTATTCCTCAGAGATCTAAATATTTATAGGTCATTCGAGTGATTTCACATATTTCCCCTTCCCTCTGTTTTAGCGAAAAATTACAGTTTGGTGGGAGTTGGTTGTGTTCCGCTTGATTAGAGGTTTCCATATGTTGCGTATCTCTACGCTAGTTTGGCTGAATGCTTCTTTGAATTTTCTCCTAAAACAGTGTTCCTTCTTGTGGATGATTTCAGCTTGAGCCAACTTGATGTTATGTTGATAAGTCCAAACATGCTCTGCTATTCCTGATTCGCTGGTTTCTTCTTGCTGTGTGTGGTTCTTATGCTCGATAATGCGAAATTTCAATGGTCTCTTAGTTTCACCGATATATGATTCTCCTCACTCGCAGGGTATTCGGTAAAAAGCAATTCTTGGAATCGCAGTCCGCGTTTGGTGGCCTGGTTTCCATGTGGCTTCTACAAATAGTGTTCCCAGATCTGAAACAGATTCTGATGTTATACTTGGACCCAATCCTTCTCATCCTTTCAGACAATTCTCTGATGCAGGGAAGTACAAGTACTGGTTGTGGTGGCTTCTCTTCCTTGTGGAGCTCTTGCTGTCTCCTAGCTAAAGCCTGTTTCACCATCACTTTGGAGTGACCATTCCATTGAAGGTCATTTTTGATGATGCCTAGTTCCTTTTCGAGACCTTCCTTTGTATTACAGAGCCCGAAAGCACGGTCCAGTAGAGTCTTGATGATTCCTCTCTTAGTCGATTGAGGGTGGTTGGCTTCATGGTTCAGATACTGTCCTGTGTGAGTGGAAGCACTCGAATGATCTATGAATAGTCATATTTCTGAAGAATGAGTTCAGGTATCACCCGAAGACCATGGTGGATACTAACAATCAAAAAGTCGTGAAGTAACTTGGTTTAGAATCTTTAATTTTTAATTTTCATTTCTTGTTAATAAATTTTTAAATTTCATCACGTGTTGATAGTTCAATTTTTTTTAGTTTTTTTTTTTGGTTGTTGCTTGTATTTTATTTCAATGTGATTTTAATTTTTTTTGCTCGATATGATTGTTATTTTTCAGCTAACCTTTTTAATTTTTTACAGATTCTTTCGGGAATTTCAAATCAATTTATATCATATTAGACAATGAAAGTCCGAACTAATGAAATGCACATTGAAACATTGTCAACCACCTTTAAACGAAAAAATACCTGCTTTTATCGTTTCCACAATACACTTGTATATTGATAATATAATAAATGTGTGTTTATAACCATTATCAAAACATATCAACTCGTTTTAGAAATACATCAAGCTTTATAGATTTTAATCGACATTTCATTTTGAAGGCGTCAGTATCTTACACAAATATCCAGACAAAAAAGAGACGAACACGTTTGCCTTCTTAGATCCCTTTGCCACGGCAGTTTGGATTTACTCGGCTACGTTGTATTTGGTGGTGTCCGTAGTACTCTTTTTCATTGCAAGGTAATCATAGGTCTCATACAGGTCTGCTCTGATTCGAGTCTAGGCATGAGAACTAGTATAGGGGAGAGAGAGTATGGCTTGAACTTCCAAGTACCTAAAATGTCTTTACATGGCAAACTTCTGTTTTCATTGAGCTGTCTTCGTCAACCTCTAGAAATTCAAGAAAATTTTGTTTCTTTGTGTCCCAGTTTAACCTCTTGTGTTATTTGATTAACATTGTAGGCTATGCATCGGTATTCAAAAAATGAGCAGATGTCGAGGACATATTGTTAATGTATTTCTTTTCCTCATTTCGAGGTCATATGTGAAGTTATTCAGATGAAAAGATATACTGTTATGAAGAACATTAACCTTAATAAAATATATCTACCGGTGACAATGAAAATGTAATTGTATTTCTCCAGTATCTTAGGAACTAAGAACGACATAACGTTTGTTATTTGCAACTACTTTTCTCAGAAACGTCTTGAAAAGTTCAAATCAGGACGATAGGATTGAAACGTTAGAAAACTTTATCAAAATACAATACATCAGCTAAATACCTACTTTTATGTCTCCAGTATTTTTCAAACTGAAAACGATGAGAGAGATAAAATCAAATATGATTCAGAAATTAAAAATAAAACAAACCATTAGCAAATTTTTTTGTAGTACCTTTTGAAATAAAAACAACATTTTCCATTGCTGGATTGAGCAATATTTCTCTCAGGAACTTTTTATGAGACTCCATTTGAGAAGATAAATCAACATCACCGCATTTTTCTTGTACTCTGATTCGTATTTTGCATTACTGATCGTTTCCCTAGAAGTCATGGCCGGATATTGTTGTCACGTTTTTCCCCGTGTGTTCACCAATAATTGACTACACTGAATAATCAAACTAAACTATATTTCACTTTAAATATAACAAACACTTCAACTAAATAATTTACTATTTTTTGAATGTCTATCGCCCTACTAGATCACTTCGCGTACCACAGTGTAGCTTCTACCTGACTGTGTCGATATGCTCGCAGCTAGCGTTTGAATAAATTGAGGAATTTGCAATTTTTCTCTCAGGAACTTTTTATGAGACTCCATTTGAGAAGATAAATCAACATCACCGCATTTTTCTTGTACTCTGATTCGTATTTTGCATTACTGAACGTTTCCCTAGAAGTCATGGCCGGATATTGTTGTTACGTTTTTCCCCGTGTGTTCACCAATAATTGACTACACTAAATAATCAAACTAAACTATATTTCACTTTAAATATAACAAACACTTCAACTAAAAAATTTACTATTATTTGAATGTCTATCGCCTTACTAGATCACTTCGCGTACCACACTGTAGCTTCTACCTGACTGTGTCGATATGCCCGCAGCTAGCGTTCAAATGTCGTAATCGAATGCCGTAGAAATTTCGACAAAGTTCTGTCGAAGTCGGTAGCATTATTCTCGCTGCTTCACGAGTAGAGGGGAATCATCGTACTTTCGCTCGCTCTTAGCTACGTCACCATTGTTTTATGGCTACGAGTGGCGGCCGGCGTTTTTTTCTTTCGGGTATGATTTACAACACTACCCCCTTCCATGAGGTTGTTCGCCCCGAACAACATTCCAAGAGGGGACATCACGACCCATGTAAGGATTCATTCTCTCTATGTGGACAACTTTAGGCTTGCTTCTGGGTGAAAATTCGGTTATCAAGTAAGGTTTTTGCCATGGTCTCTGCAACTTGCGACACAAACCTTTCCGACGTTGGGGTTGGTAGAGCCACACTGCATCGCCCTCCTTGAAGCTCACTGGCAGCGACTTTTTGTTAAATCTTATCTTCATCCTCTCGCTGGAAAGCTGTAATTTGGTCCTGGCAAATTCGTGTACAATTTCCAGTCTCTCCTTCAGGTCATTCACATACCTCTTGAGATTCATGAAAAGGACTGCCACACAATACATCTATTGGAAGCTTCAGTTTCCTACCAGTAAATAACATAGATGGTATGTAACTTGTGGCGTCATGTTGGGAGCTCCTGTATACCAACACAAAAAAAACCAATTTATCCCAGTTTTCGGAGACAAACATCGAAAGGTAGTTATCAATGGTGCGATTATGCCTTTCGACCATTCCATCGGATTGTGAGGGAAGAGCAGTTGTTCTTGTCTTCTTTATTCCCGAAAGAGTCATCATTTCCTTCCATAAATCCGATTCGAAGTTGCGGCCCTAGTCCGATTGTAGTTCTTGGGGTGGTATTCCGTGTCTGGCAATTACGTTCTGCAGTAGGGATTCTGCCACCGTTTAGGCTCTTGGTTGGGTAAGACTACTATTTCAGGCCATTTGGAGAAGTAGTTCATCACAACCATTAGGTACTTATTACAGGATGTGGTCATAGGGAGTGGTCCCAAAATGTCCACTGCGATTCTCTCAAAAGGGCACCCACTGAACTACTGCTTCAACTTTCCTCTCTGCCTTGTTTTCGGACCCTTTCTCGAAGAGTATAGGTCACAGCGCTTTCACCACTCTTCCACGTCTCGACGGCAATTGCGCAATCATCGTGAAGCTGTAAGAGGATACACGGCATATACGTCTTAGGAAGGATCATCTAGAATTTGTGAGTTCTTTCATCCAGGCTTTCCCATTTCCGATTAAATAGATCATCTCGAATGCTCATGGAGTCCCATTGGAGCCAGTAAACCTTTTCCTGCTGGCCGTGCTTCGAAATCTCTTACCATTCCGGCCTCACTCTTTTGGCAATTCATTCTCGTACAGTTTTCAAAACGGGATCGTCCTTCTGCGCTACGATGATGTCTTGCCTTGTCAGGAAGGTAGTGTTACCCTTAGAGGCTGTAAACGATCGTACCACACTATGGTCAGGTGATTCCTCAGATTGGCTCTCCGTATCCCTGGACAAGGGACCCTTACAGATTGCTACCCTCCGGGTCAGAGGGAACTCGAAGCGGCAGGAAGTAGGGGAGCTCATCTCCCTATAAAAGCTGTCCATAAAGAAGTATCTGCCTGCTACCTTATCACATCTGATGGGAAATTCTTCTGGTAGCTGGGCATCCTGGTCCTCCTGGCGTTGGCAAAATTTGCATCCGGATGTCAGAGGCTGTGAGAGGCTATCTGCGTTTCTGTGACTCTTTCCTTTCCAAAGTTTCCGGAAAACGTCTTCAATTTTTTTTTCGATTCCTTCAAGCTTCTTTTAAAATTTCCTTTCAACTCCTACAAACTTCTCATCGACTATTTGTTCCAATCCCTCCTTTGTTTCCTGAAATACTTTTTCAAATTCTTCTTGAATTAATTCCTGTACCTCCCCTTTACTTACTTGGGAAGATTTCAAATCTTCAAATAAATGAAGTGTCTTTTTCTTGTTTCTTCTGAATATTTATCAATAATTTACGATATTCCTCTCTGTTTCTTTCTTGTTAATCCAGAATACCTAGTAGTAATTCACGATCTTCGTTTCGGCGTAATCGTTCTTCCTCGATTCTGCGTTCATCTTCCTCTCTTCTGCGTTTTTCATTCTCTGTCGGGCTCGCTTGCAAAGCCTCGAACATTTTCTCAAGCTTTTCGATTTCGTCGTAATCGAGACTCCTTGTTTTCACCAGCATTATTCTCGCTGCTTCTAGAGTGGCGGGGAATCATCGTACATTCGCGCGCTGGTAGCTATGTTACCATTGGTTTATGACTACCAGTGGCGGCCAGCGTTATTTTCTTTCGGGCATGATTAAAACATTATCCACTACTCACATTCTTTCATTTATTTTAATGTACTATAAGTTTTCTCCTGCAGAAGAAAATATTCTACAGTGTTCATGTATTCATTTAACATTACTAGAAACGAAATGGATGTCGGGCAAGAGCTCAAATTTTCTCAAACTTTTGGAGGTTGTACGACGTGCTCAGAATTCACTGGAAGTAAACAATATATTTCAGGTACTTGTGATAATAAAGTGTCGATAATTTCTAGACTAAAGACTGAATACTGCTTTCAGGAGATCGATTATCTGGACCATAATAAAAAACATAGTTTTCTGATAATCGTCATCTTGCTAAAACTCTCAACAATATCAAGAATTCTAGAATATTCAATAAACTTTGATAAAACATTTGTAAAAAATGCAGGTCTGTATCTATATCTTCAAAGTTGAAGGTGATCTAAATAAGAAAGATACAGACAAAAAAGGAATAAAAAAACAAACTCTGTCCATCCAACAAACAAAGAAACCCAAACAATGATAGATGCGTGATCGAAGCATGATCACCATGCATATTTGCATTCATTGGATAAAATAAACGAGCCTCCTCACACTGGCCAATCAGATTTAACTGCAATCGGCTGGCGGAATTCGTTCAGGTATATCACTACAGGATTGGAGTGGTGAGGTTTAACGCCTGTTTTGTGAACGTACATATACGGTATTTTGTAGTTGAACATTTTGAAAATGTTAAGTACTGATCCGGCTGAAGAAACTGATAATTTGTGTCCCTACACTTCACCTGAAAAATATTTCTGTACCCAGTAGCATATTATCAAGAAAAAAATAAAATTTCGGCCATTCCTCAGTGCGACTCTGTACAAGCAGCCTTGTCTGGGAGATCACGCGCACTATGCATGATAATGTTTTGGGGCACTCTTTTGCTTAGATGGACAGGGTATAGAGTTGTTTTTTGGTATCATTCTATAGTTTCCAGAATATTCACCTTTGTCAACTTTGGCATTACTCAACTGACTTTGTCTCTACTATCATTTACGAGATTATCATGCACATACTCGAATTTGAATGACATTGTGTTTTATTACTCTATATTCAATGAAAGAAAAATCTCCTTAGTTCCATTTGGAAGTTTATATGGGGTTTTCTACACAGTTTGATCTTGATTTAATATTCGTACTTGATTTCTTCTGTTGAATTTTTATCATATATGATTAACATTTGTAAAAAATGCAGGTCTGTATCTATATCTTCAAAGTTGAAGGTGATCTAAATAAGAAAGATACATACAAAAAAGGAATAAAAAAACAAACTCTGTCCATCCAACAAACAAAGAAACCCAAACAATGATAGATGCGTGATCGAAGCATGATCACATGCATATTTGCATTCATTGGGTAAAATAAACGAGCCTCCTCACGCTGGCCAATCAGATTCAACTGCAATCGACTGGCGGAATTCGTTCAGGTATATCGCTACAGGATCGGAGTGGTGAGTTTTAACGCCTGTTTTGTGTACGTACACATACGGTATTTTGAAGTTGAACATTTTGAAAATGTCAAGTACTGATACGGCTGAAGAAACTGATAATTTGTGTCCTACACTCAACCAAAATAATGTTTCTATACCCAGTAGCATATTATTAAGAAAAAAATAAAATTTCGGTCGTTCCTTAGTGCGACTCTGTACAAGCAGCCTTGTCTGGGAGATCACGCGCACTATGCATGATAATGCTTTGGGGCACTCTTTTGCTTAGATGGACAGAGTATAGAGTTGATTTCTGGTATCATTCAATAGTTTTCAGAATATTCACCTTTATCAACTTTGGCATTACTCAACTGACTCTGTCTGTTATATCATTTACGGGATCGTCATGCACAGACTCGAAATCAAATAACATTGTGTTTTATTACTCTATAATCAATGAAAGAAAAATCTCCTTAGTGCCATTTGAAAGTTTATATGGGGTTTTCTACACAGTTTGATCTTGATTTAATATTCGTACTTGATTTCTTCTGTTGAATTTTTATCATATATGATGTTATTCTTAACGAATTCAAGCAACACTTCATTGTGAGATTATTTCAATAATTGAATTTCTAGGACATCAAAGTAGTGAATATCATAAAAGGTGTAAAAATTACGAATGCCTCGTATGATAACTCTTACTGAAATAAATTCAACAACATTTGGGGTAATCATTAATCGGTAGCTAAAGCTGTTAATCAGAGCTTTACAAAATCCAGAATTCCACCACTAACACAAGCGGATGGTTCAATTGCAAAAACAGCCATAGAAAAAGCAAATATACTAGCTGAACAATTTGCGTCCCACTCCACAGTCGATTTTCTGGGGAAGGCAACACCTACTATTCCCACATTAAAATCCACAATGCTGGAAATTACTTTCCGACAACGTCTAGTCAGGCGACTTTTGAAACAGCTCTTTGGCCCTAATAAGTGCCCGTCATCGTACTTAAAAAGTGCGCTAATGAACTCGCACCAGTATTTTTCAACCTATCTTACAATAAAGGGAAGTTTCCTTCTTGTTGAAAGATTGCTCACTTTCAGCCTATTCCCAAAAAGGGCAACCAAAATCTTCCAAATAACTATAGACTAGTTGTTTTGCTATCAGTGATATCAAAAATCATGGAGAAAGTCGTAAACCACCATATCCTGGAATATTTGGAAGACTTCAACATCTTGAGCGACCATCAGTATGGCTTTCGGAAACAAAGATCAACAGTATGTTACCCATATTTGGAATGACGCAATCAAGAAACATGGAGAATCAAGAGCTATTGCGCTTGATATTTCTAAGGCCTTTGATCGTGTGTGGAATGAGGGTTTGCTGGCCAAACTGCAAGACTATGGCTTGTCGGATCATTTTTGTGTATGGCTTTCCAGCTTCCTGAAAGAACGTTCCCTGCAAGAAGTCGTCGATGGATATCTCTCGAATATTTCACCATCAACGCTGGTGTTCCCCAGAGATCAATATTGTGTCCACCCCTCTTTTTATTGTATATCAACGACTTATTGGAAAAACGAAGAATACAATATATTGCTTTGCTGAAGACAACAACACACTTGTCTCGTCATTCCATTTGGATTCCAGGACATCGGCTACGGAGGCACATCTTCACCGGCAATAGGAGGTTGCATATCTTAATGAGGAGCCAGAAGTGATTTCGAGTTGGGGTAAAAGTAACCAGGTTCAATTCAATGCCACAAAAACCCAGGCATCAGTTTTCTCCAAGAAGATAAAAATCTCCGAACCGAATATAATGATGTCGGGTCAGACAATTTCGTTTTCTGTTTCGATGAGTTTGTTGGGGGTTAAAATGGATACCAATATGACTTGGCACAATTATGTCGCTGAAATTGCAAAGGCTTCTTCTCAAAAGCTTGGAGCACTGTTCCGAACCAGAAAACTACACACCCCAGCAACTTTTGATGCTTTGTGAAGCTCATATGAGACCTTCTTTGGAGTATTGTTCTCATGTATGGAGCTCTGCTCCCAAACATACCTTGAAGTTGCTGGATTCCATCCAGAAAAGAGCCATCCGCCTGATTGGAGACGCCAACATCACGTGCAATCTTGATAGCATGGAACATCGAACAAAAGTTGGAGGAAGGTTGGAGATGTACCAAGAGTGGTGCATATCAGAAATTCGCGACGGACTGTGGCTGCTCATCCTTTTGAGGTTCAACTCAGTATACCTAGAACCTTACTGTTTAAGCGCTCTTTCGTCTGGAGAACTGCGTTTATGTGGAATATACTTCCTGAGAACGTTTTTCCTTAAAAAAAAGTTTCAAATATTTGATAGAGGAAATAAAATTTGACAAATCATAGATCAACTATTTTCTTATAGAAAATAATGTGAAACAGATTAGTATCAACTTTACGTTTTTCATTCACACAGTGAGTTATTGATTGAACAGAAATTCATATAATAGGCTGTACCCTTCAGATTTTCAGTTTTCCTGAAAAACATTTATTTATTTAATTTAATTAATTTCATCTATCGCTAATTGAATGTGCATAGCCCGCGAAATTTGGCATTCACCTTATTTTTTTATCAATACCTGAACTTTTCTGAAGTCTAAACATATGAATATTCATACATCATAACAGTACCTACATTGGCTACGAATTATTTTTTTGGTGCAATGCATCAAGTTATTGTTACAAGCAGCAATTCGTAGTAAGTTTCAACCACGTCAAGAAACCTTTCCTAATGCTAGATATTATTTGTTTCGAAATGGTCTTATTGAAGTTCATAAAATTTGTCCAGACTAATCAACGGCTCCATGGAGGACATACTAGTAGAAAACATTTATCATCATTTTTGTCTAATCATATTTATTGAAAAACTCTCACTGAAGAAAAAGATATGAAACCATAGTAAAATAGAACAAGGGAGATTTTTCTTACTTACTGTCCTGTGTATTGTAAATTAAAATATTTTTAGAATGACTCCTGGTGACTGGGAAAATCCGCATCCGTGTGAAGAACATCCTTCTGAACTTGAAAATATTTGGGATATCAAAAATTGCCATTGGGCTACTCTGGGTGCTATAATGAACCAAGGTTGTGATATTCTGCCAAAGTAAGTTGATTAATGTTATGGATGAAGAATAGAAAAATATCAAAATATATGACTCCAATATAATCCATGTTGATAGTAATTCAAATTTCACACTGAAAATTTTATACGCAGAGGCGTTTCATTACACAGTAATTTCATCAGTTTGACTAGTACATCGAACCATTCTACAATTTGTTAACGAATTCACCTCTGAGCGGAGCAGTTGAATTATCTTCTGATTATGCAACAATTATACAGTGTGTAAAAGCTCAATGGAATAAATTCATTATTTCGGTTACGGTACATATTTCAACATATTTTTAACAAAAACACGCCGGATTCAAATTATAATTTAACATATTTCAACGGACAAATGCTACCCCTACCTCCAACCCCAGTCGAATGACAGGTACAATCCTCAATTTTTCAAATGAGAAGTATATGCTTGTGATATATCGTTTGAAAGGTATCTTCATTCTCTATTCAAAAATGTTATCGCTTCCAAGTTTATTGTAACAATTGAGATTTAATAAATTAAAATCATGTGGTTACGAAATTCGATAAAATACACTCAAAATTTATTGCCATATACTCAAAACTTTCATGTTGAGGTATTGATAATAACAAAGTGAGAAAAATCATTGCAATGTTGTTTTTAGATGGTATCCTTTGAAAAACTGTAAATAATTTCAGTGGCAACGTTAGTTTGAAACGCCTTGTCAATTTGTTTTGTATGTTACAACATTAATTGTCAGTATTTCAATTTAAGTTTGAAGTTTGTTAACTTCAAGTCTGACAAATGGATAGATTGACGGAAATGCATAAAATAAAAGTATTACAAATAATTGGTTACGGAGATAAAACACGAATATAACAGGAAGTAGCTTGCCTATTTCATGAGAAATTTTCTAATTTACCGCCCATATCTCAAGGAACAATAAACAAAACACATAAGCAGTTTCGCGAGCTTGATCATGTGGGGCAGATGGAAAAAGCAGCTGCCAATGAAATGAGTGATAAACTCAAATTAGATGTGATGCTTGAGTTTGAGGAAAAACCACATACATCGAGTAGATAGGTATTCGCTACATTCAATGTTAGCCATACATCGATAGTAACTATATCAAAAGAAAATAAAATGCATCCCTATGAAATAATACCTACTCAGGAGCTCGTGGAGGACGATTTTGATAGAAAAACTTATTTTTGTGGGCAAATGATGTACATGTTGGATAACAATATCATCCAATCAGAAGACGTTATGTTTTCTGATGAGTTTACGTGTTTCTTAACGGTCATGCTAATCGGCAAAATTGCCACTACTGGTCAACGGAAAATCCTCACTGGATGAGAGAAGAATACACGCAATACACAATACAATACACTCAATAGGTTAATGTTTGGGCAGGAATTGTTGGAAACCGTATCATTAGTCTTTTCCATTGAGGGCAACTTGGTACTTATTTGGCACAACTTCAAAATGATGTCATTCCAAATTCGGCAAATTTATATCCTGATGCAAAAAACCCTCAAGTTCCAGTCAATACGATATGGTTTCAGCAGGATGGAGCACCACCACATTACCAAGTTAATGTTCGGCAATACCTCGATACAATATTTCCCAATCGGTGGATAGGGTAGGTAGGTAGGTAGGTCTACCCATAAGGGTTTATTGTGGCTCACACCTATTCACACTCGGCCAAATAAACCCAGCTTCTCAACGAAGCCGATTAGTTTGTATGGTGATTGGTCTTTCAGGTCAGATGGTGAGAGTACGGATCTGCCGAAATCTAAGAACCTGATTCGGTCCCCAGCGGGGCAGGCACAAAGTATATGCTCTGCAGTTTCATCATTTTCCAGACAGAGGCAACACACACTGTCTTCCGACAGTCCAAGTCTCTGCATGTGATGATTCAAATGACAGTGACCTGTAAGAAGGCCTGTTAGACATCGTAGTTCATGCCTACTGTAGTCCAACAACTGTTTGGAATCAAGCTTCGAAGGGTGAATAAACGCATTGGAGTGAACCAATCCTGGAAGATTCTGCCAGAAGTCCATAACTCTTCTTGCCATCCAGGTGTTGAGTATTTGTTTGGCAAAGCCCAAAGCGATGCCAATGACAGGTTGTGGTCCAACGAAGCCGCTTGCAGCACCCTCCTTTGTAAGAGAGTCAGCAGCTTCATTGCCTTCCAGGCCAGTATGGCCAGGAATCCAGACCAGAGACAATCTGTTACGGTGTGGTACTGATGGCACCACTGACAGCCAGACAAGGCTGTCTCTGTGAGCCAGAGAGCTTCGCTTGGGCCGTTTTCTGTAAAGCCTTCGGCCGCCAAGCAATTGCACCATACGTGATCATTGGTCTGACAATCATCACATAAATCCAATGGATTTGTTTGGGACCTAAACCCCATGTTTAACCACAAATCCTTCGACATGTCTTTAGAGACAGTCTGGCTTTGTATGAACCTTTTTCCAAGTGAGCGTTCCAGGTGAGTCTTTTATCAAGGGCAATGCCGAAATATTTCACCTCCGTTCCAAATGGAATGACCACACCATTGAGGGAAAGTGGAGTTGCATCGTCCAATTTTCTTCTCTTGGTGAAGAGGATTGACACAGTTTTACTGGGGTTGACAAACATCTGCTTCCTCAGGCACCAACTGTGAACAACGTCTAACGCGCTTTGGAGGATATTACAAGCTACCTTTCCCAACGTGGACCTTGTCAGGATGACAAGGTCATCTACATAAGCTTGCAGATCAACTTTTCTTCTGTCGAGGGCCATCAAGCAGACTATCCACCAGGAGCGACCAGAGAAGGAGGGGAGATAGTACCTCACCTTGAGGGCAGCCCCTGGTGACCCTGAACCTGAAAGCTCGCCTTGAAGAGTCATAGTTGCAGTTCTGTTTACTAGCATGGTATAGATCAAGCCAGTTATGGTGGATAGGAAGGCGAAGATCGATTGAATGGCCAGCGCGATTACCTGATCTTTCATCATTAGTTTCCTTTAATGGAGATATGTAAAGAGCAATGTGTACAGAACTTAACTTACAGATTTTAATGATTCAAAAGACCTATTAGGTTTAGATTAGGTTGGTAACGCTTGATATGTTAAATAATGTTAACAGACAGTTTTATTTGTGATTGGGAAGTTGCCAAGACGCTCGCGGTGAACATTTTGAAAATCTACTTCGTTAACATCCATAGTTTTTTGTCGTTCTCTACATTTCATCACGTTTTGCATTACATTTTAGTGTTTGAGTGTATTTTATCGAATATTGGTAACCACATGATTTTAATTTCTTTTATTGCATTTCATGCGAATTTGCCATCGTTTTCATTGTTTCTAACACTGAACACTGTTTTGATAACGCAGCACTTTTGTTTTCTTCAAATGGGGTCACTTTTTGCAATTTCAGCCTTCAAACGCTCCGATAACGCTATATAATATTCACTGTCGATGGTATTTCCTTTCTCAAGATAGTCGATTGATATTTCACCAAGCACGTCTCAAAATACCAAATCCATAAACTTTCCAACCAATTGTTGTGCTTTCGGGCGCTTCGGAAGAGGTCCACCAGTTGCTTTCCACTCAAATAAAGTCGTTTTGATTTCGGAGTGAAGTGATGGATACATGTTTTATCCACTGTCTCATATGGACGCAAAAATTTCGGTTCATTATGTTCAAACATGACCAAACATTGCTCAGAATCATTAAGACGTTCTTGTTTTTGGTCAACACTGCGCTGTGCTGTGGTGTGCCGGACACTTGTCCGGCACAGCACAATACGGCGCTGTCCGTCGACTAATGGCTACGGGTAGGAGCATCGGCCACTTGTCCAGCTACAACCAGCATACTGAAGGTAATGTTTGTTCGATTTCAAGAGAATTTCACTCGAAATCGAGCGGTGACAAACATGTCTATCACTAGCATTTCTGACGAAAAAGTCGTCATTATAGTGGCCGCATTATTGAATGTAGAAAAAAATAGTCACAAAAAAGAATGTTGTGAGTCCATCCCATTAATCAAAAGAGGGCAAATCTGGGACAGTTTCATCATCTTTTGAATGATCTAAAAGAAGACGAAGAGACATTTTTCCAGTATTTCCGAATGACTCCAGGCAAATTTTCAGAACTTCTGGATATTCTAAAGCCTGTCTTAACAAACCACTCAATTTTTCCCCGTCCATTTTCATAGGTACCGTCTGACACTGTGCTGTCAACTGATGGAACAGCAAAACAGAAAGTGGTCACTATCTTGCACTGATGAGTGGCTAATGAGCCCAAAACCGGTCTGCAAGTATGCCAGTTCCAAAATTGAAGGTCGACTCTTTCAGTTGTATGGCCCATTGCATATGCAGGAAATTTTCTGTGAAGATTCCTGCACTGATTCCTGTCGGATATAATCCAACGCCCTTCGTGATATTAGCCAGGGGAGTAGTAGTTGTTTTCTGATAGGCGTCAGTCTATTCAACCTACTGTGTAGGTATATTCAAGACTGGCTTGAACGTATTCATTTTATTTCTTTAGATAAACCTGAAAGAAGAAGAGGAGAAATTTTCCCAGCTTCCGAATGACTCCAGGCAAATTTTCAGAATTTCTGGATATTCTAGAGCACGTTTGGACAAATTGATGCTGGCAAGAGCTGGCCGACGACGCGCTCACTTGGCCAGTCCGTTACAGCACGTACCGACCGTTATTTGCCGGGAAGGATCGGAGAGCTGAAATCCTTTCCGGAGGCGGACGCTCTTGTGATAGTGTATCACTTGGTGGTCTATAAACGCAGCATATAAATTTTTTGATCTTCTGTGATATTATTTTGAACCACAAAACATCAAAGTTTAGGGGATCCAGCATTGCCTCTCGTTGACAGGAGAGATCGCTACTGGGAAAAAGAAAAATTCCAAAGTTACGTCTGAATCAGGAATGGAAATCATAGCCGGGATATAGAAATCTAACGGAGTTTGTTGAAGCACTGACTTTGGTTTCTGAGTGCAAGAGTAAGAGGACTATTTGTTTTAAGATGTTGGTGCACTGAGTTTATATTTACGTTGGGTCTTCTGATGTTACAAAAATCGATTTTGAAGTTGCTAGTGAGCCTCTTAGCAACTGCAGTTTCCCTGTAGACTGATGTTAGGAAGACCCCGCTGACTGCCACAAGTAGTGGTTTTTGAATAACTTCCGCAAGATGATACCCTCGAATCCCCCAGCGCCCTAGGAGAGCTTTCTTGCAATTTTTTCTCGTATTTCCATTCTGGAAACAGCAACACAGCAACAAAATGTCAGCCCAAAAGCAACTTCACGCTGCCAAAGCCGTTGTTACGGTTAGTTTTTGAAATACTGTTGTTTCCTCGCTATGTTTCTTGCGAAAATAAATCATTATTATTACTGAAATAGTTTCTATCTTGTACAAACACTTTATCATCTTTCTAAGTTTTATGTCTCAATACCTGCCTTGAACAATATGTGCTACAATGAGTAATATTTATATTTTTTCCAGAGGATGGTCATCTAGAATGGCTTTAGCCATGTGGTGGTTTTTTGCTCTAATCATTACTAATTCGTATATCGCTAATCTAACCGCATTCTTGACAAAAGATAAGATGGATCCACCTATCAAAAATGCCGAAGATTTGGCAAAACAGAATAAAATCAAGTATGGAATGTTAGAAGGTGGTTCAACAGAAAATTTCTTGAGAGAATCTAATGACTCTATTCTGTCGAGAATGTATATAAATATGAAGTCACAGAGACCTAGTGTCTTGGAGAAAGATAATAAAGATGGGGTTCTCAGAGTTCTCACAACAAAGAACGGATTATATGCATTTTTGATGGAATCTACTCAGATAGAATATGAGATAGAAGAAGAATGTAAGCTGAAGCAAGTTGGTGGCTGGCTAGATAGTAAGAGCTATGGAATTGCAATGCCTATGAGTAAGTAGGATTTTCATATACTTCTATCAAATATTCAATTGGTAATTAGATGAAATGGAACATATCAAATGTTTTAGTATATTTGATTTCTATATGTTCAATGATTCTTTAACATTAGACAACTTTCCGGACTACTGAAAAACCTCTCATGATAGCTCAATATATAAATCATGGCGAAAATATGACATCAGTAATTATTGTCTCATTTCTGTTCTTAGCGTTTTTGAGAGCATCATTTCTGATTATCTGACTGCTCTCCAATAATAGGAACCCAACAATTCGGGTTTACATCCAAAAAGTCAGCGGAACTGGGACTGATTACATACGTTGATTTTTTTGTTGGATATTCTGGAAAAGGATTCATAAAATGGTTCTTTGAACACTATTATTTTCAAAGCTTTCGGCAAAGTTAATCATGAACTCTCGATCCATAAACTTCGTTTATACGGCGTTGATGGGATTATATTGCAATGGCCAAAGAGCGATCTTACGAAACAGATGCAAATTATTACAATCAATGATAACTATTCTCATGGAGGTTGAGTGGTGGAACAAACCTGTCGTATTCTGCACTGCCGTATTGAACTTCGCCTCTTGGTTGTTATATTCTATTTCACCCAAAGAAGACCATTATTATTATTATTATTTACCGTGTTGTGCGCTGGTCAGACCTAATCCCCCGAAGCCCCATACATTCGGGAGGGCGCGCCAGCATGCCGCCAATGACCATTCCCCACACCGTGGTGTAAGTAATCATTGGGTCCGAGAATCATGTGCCCTAAGCAAACGCAGTGAGCCAAGAATGACAGCCTTCTGCATTTGTGCGGCTAAGATTTCTGCCTTAGTGTGGCAAGCCGGTATGATTTTAAGTTTCGACAGTAGAGAGGGCATCATTCCACCAAGGACTCCAATAATCAGAACAACCATCTTTACAGAGTGATCTGGATAGAGTCTGCGGAGTTCGAAGAGAAAATCCCGATATTTTATCCGTTTTTCCTCTTCTTTTCTGACGATATTTGTGTCGCCAGGAGCTGAAAACTCCACGACAAATATCGTTTTGCTCTGGTGGTCGAGAAGGACTACATCAGGCTCATTAGCTTGTATTAGCCTGAGGGTGGGGAACGAATAGTTCCCATAAATTCGGCACTTCTCGTTCCCCACAACGGATTCAAAATCCCCCGGAGCATAGGGCAACATCGGTGTCTCGTCAATACCGTAAGAGTACCGTATATGGTAATATAGCACTATTAGGGTCGCGTTTTATCGATGGTTATAGGTCGAAACTGCATATGCTGGACATGCTGATAGCAAGTGCATTAGGGTCTCGGGCGCCTCGCGGCAGGCCCTGCACCTTGTGTCAAGAACATCTATACCCATCACGCGACTGCAGTAGACTAAGGTGTTGAAGACACCATCCTGGCAAGCCATGATGAACCCCTCAGATTACGACTTCAGCCCACTCGACCTGAGGAAAACGAACGTCAAGCGCTTATCCATGGTCACGGACCATGCAGAGAAGGGGATCCGAACCCCTGACGACTTTACAGGCAACATCCAGTACCATTCTGTCATGTAGACACTCCAAACTCAAAAGTCCATGGCCTCCCTGTTGTCGGGGGAAGTACAACCGTGGAACGGACGATTTGGGATGCAAACTCCTATAAGGATGCATCATTTCTCAGCTCCTCCCGAGTCCACTTCACTACTCCAAACGGGTAGAGTAAAACTGGAACGGCAAGAATATTTGTTGCAGCTACTTTGCTCTTCCCCGACAGTTCCAATGACCAGATCTTTGTGCTGATACTTGTCGCGGAGAGAGTTCATTGTCATGACCTCTTGTGAGTGCCGTTGTTCCACCCCGAGGTAAGTATACGTCTCTCCGGCATCCAAATGGCGTAGGATGCTTCCATCTACGATGCTTCACATCCTCTTCGTAGTCCTAGCGTCGTCCTCTTTTGAGATGGACCATTGCACATTAGTCTATCCCGAATTTCATACCGATATCATTTGTGTATTACATCACCCTCAAGGACTCATGGAGATTCTTCTCTCCAGAGGCATAAAGTTCAAGATCATCCATATAAAACATAAGTTGAAAACTCCGGCCAGATGGGGTGGGTGATTGTTAGTTTTTTCCACCAATGAGTGGTCAGCCCATTTGGGGCTCTTCGAAAGTCATCCGGGGTTATCGGGTTGCGCAGTTAGTGAGCTCAGGCCGTCGAAGCTCTCTGTGTAAAGCTTCGAACTGCGCTAGGGCTAGAGTGTCTAAGTTGAGTGGCTGCGGGTGTTCATAGATATCCTTCCAGAAGGATTCCACCTGATCAGCAGTCGGCGGATCATCCACAACACGTGGAGGCTCTTAGAATAAGCGAGAAGGTTTTTCGCAGTTACATCGGAAGTTCCAGAAGAATCACATTTGGGCCCACTGACGTTCAATGGGTCAAAGTGATTGAAAAAGTGCACCAGTCATGTTAAAATTTTCATAGCACATTTTTAATTTCTCTCTAAAAATGTCCGTATAAGTAAAAATAAAACAAGTGCCGAAGTTAAACTTCATTGAAACTTTTCCAAAAAAAAGTTTCCCATATGGTGCGCACTTAAATGGTGACACTGTATATCTTAATCTGACGCGTTTGAGTATTTCAAAATGGCGAATTTTTTTGCACAATATAATAATGGCCACTGTACACAGAAAACTGTACACACCTCAGCAACTTTTGATGCCTTATGAAGCTCAGACCATACCTTCTTTGGAGTATTGTTTTCATGTATTGAGCTCCGCCCATAAGCATACCCTGAAGCTGCTGGATTCCATCCAGAGAAGAGCCATCCGACTGATTGGAGACGCGGACATCACGTGCTCCTTGATAGCCTTGAA
Organism: Leptinotarsa decemlineata; assembly: GCF_000500325.1. NCBI lineage: Eukaryota > Metazoa > Arthropoda > Insecta > Coleoptera > Chrysomelidae > Leptinotarsa > Leptinotarsa decemlineata. The sequence continues at coordinate 58,229 of NW_019290853.1, read as the reverse complement.
CATCGGAGAAAGGTTGGAGATTTGTCTCTCTTTTATATATACTTTCACGTGAAGTGTTCGAGTGACTTGGCACATTTGATTCCTCCTAGAGCGGTATGTATCAGAAATACGTGACGAACTGTGGCTGCTCATCGTTTTGAGGTTCAACTCAGTACACCTCGAACTTTACTGTTCAAGAACTATTTTTAGCGTCTCGAGGATTTTCCTTGAGGATTTTCCTGTAGTGCTTGAAAAAACTATAGTTCAAAGCAAAATATGCGGCACACTCTTGTCAGACCTAAATTCTACTAATAACTTACTTTTCAATGAACAATATGTAGATAGATTATTGGTCTCAATAAAAACTGAAGTGTTTTATGAATGTGGGAATTATTTTCCGTCAATATTTAGCTGGCCAAGATATTTTTTAAAGCATCTGCTCCATATGCAATCGGTTTAACATACCCTCTGGAATGTTCAGGAGTCTACAACCCACATGATGATGGAAGTAAGCCGATTGGTTTTCAGTTATTAGGATCAGAACTTGCAGGGTAAAAAGGATACGTGTTTTATATTCTTTCGAAAATACAATACCAATTTCATAACGCCACTGAAGTTAGAGAGTGCCCAGAAACCAATTTTCAATCGCCGTCGCAAAATTTCTGCCCCGGGAGATGAAGTATTTGAAAGTAATGGTTAAGGTAGATTTTCTAACATCCGAAGATTTGTTCGACTCACCTTAGTTGAAAGTCATATAAATAAACATCTTCATTCATTTATTTATTCTCATTCCTTTTAAATGTCAAAAATTTAATCATTCTCAAAGATATTGATTCCAAAATATTCCAGATGCGCCTTATAGAGGAGCTATCAATAAGGCAGTACTGAAATTACAAGAAGTCGGAAATCTGACAGCTCTAAAACAGAAGTGGTGGAAGGAAGTTAGGAAAGAACCTTCTTGTGAAGAAGTAAGTGAAAGTAGGGTAACTTACGGTTTACTCATCCAGAAATCTGATTACTAATGAATAATAAGTTCATACAGGGTGTATAAACGATAGGTGGGTGGATGATAGCGGATTTCCTATTAGAGATACAAAACAATGTTTCGAAAATAAAGTTGTAGAGATCAATGAAAGCTGTGGATACCCTGATCAATCACCTCAACAATAATGGATTCTACCCAATTGCATATGCAGATGACATAGTTATCTTGCAGACCGGCAAATTTGTGAACACACTGTGCGATAGAGCGCAGTTTATCGGGCTTAAAACCTCCCGAAATCTTCAAAAGCAAACTAAACTTCTCTGAAGAGATGAAATACCTTGGTACTACCCTCGATAGGAAGCTAACATGGAACCCTCACCTACAGAGTACAGCAAAAAGAGCATATGTGGCTTATGAGCAATGTCGGAGAACAGTAGGACGCGCATGGGGTCTTTCACCCCGTGTGGTTCACCTGGATCTACAGTTCAATAATAAGACCTACGTTAACGTACAAAGCCATTGCATGGGGACCGAAAGTTCTACAAGCTACGAACATCTAAAAATTATATCAAATACAGCGACTCGCTTGTTTAAACATCATAGGAGCCATGAGAACAACATCAACCGCGGCAATAGAAATAATTACCGGTCTGACCCCTCTGAACCTGTACGTAAAGGAGGTTGCATTAATGGTCATGTAACGATTGCGCACGGCTGGTGTAAACCTCAAAGTAGTAATGGGTCAATTGAGGCTGAAGCGAGAAGCGCTTACTGCGCAACCTCTGCTGCAGGCAACCAGTGATGCTATTGAAGCCAGGTTTGTGTTTAATTAACCCTACAGAATACAAATAGATCAGAACACTGAGTCAGATGCTACAAATGCAATACGCATATATACAAACAGCTCAAAAACCAAAGAAGGCTCCAGATCACTGAGCCTAAAGAATAAGTGGGGAATGGAAAAATACCAGCGTGGTTCAAACAGAATTGGCTGGTACCAGGAAAGGAATTACTGGTAAAAACATAACAATCTGCACTAATAGCAGACAAGCCCTATTAGCCTTGATCAGACAACGTGTTACCTCAGGGCTGGTACTAGAGTGCCACCAAGATTCAGCCATAGCCTCGGTAGATGATAACATCATCCTGAGATGGGTTGAAGGGCACGACAGGAGTGAAGGTAATCGCATTGCCGACTCTTTAGTCAAGGAAGCGGCTTGACTAAAAATTTTAGGACCCAGTGGCACCTACGGTCTGATGACTTCGACAATTGCGGAACCAGCCAAACGTCACATCCATGCTCAATCCCTAAAAAGATTGGATGAATGCAAAGGATACAGTCTTGCTAGGATCACCCTGGCCGTCCCTGGGAAGCTGGCACCGAAGATATATCTGGCGTTGACTAGGAAAAATCTAGGCTTAACAGTAGGATTTCTGACTGGCCAATGTCAGCTAAGGAAACACCTCCACAATATAGAGCTAGTGGACACACCTCTATGCAAGATGTGTGAACAGAAAGATGAAACTGTCAGGCATGTCCTATGCGAATGTCTGGAATTATCGACAAATCGACAACGTTCGGTTCGTTAGGTTAGGTGTGTGATATGTTAATGTGAGCGCATGAATAAATGTTATATCACAGTAGAAGCATATTGCAATTTTTTTATGAATGTGGGAATTATTTTCCGTCAATATTTAGCTGGCCAAGATATTTTTTAAAGCATCTGCTCCATATGCAATCGGTTTAACATACACTCTGGAATGTTCAGGAGTCTACAACCCACATGATGATGGAAGTAAGCCGATTGGTTTTCAGTTATTAGGATCAGAACTTGCAGGGTAAAAAGGATAGGTACGTGTTTTATATTCTTTCGAAAATACAATACTTACCAATTTCATAACGCCACTGAAGTTAGAGAGTGCCCAGAAGTATTTGAAAGTAATGGTTAAGGTAGATTTTCTAACATCCGAAGATTTGTTCGACTTACCTTAGTGGAAAGTCACATAAATAAACATCTTTATTCATTTATTTATTCTCATTCTTTTTGAATGTCAAAAATCTAATCATTCTCAAAGATATTGATTCCAAAATATTCCAGATGCGCCTTATAGAGGAGCTATCAATAAGGCAGTACTGAAATTACAAGAAGTCGGAAATCTGACAGCTCTAAAACAGAAGTGGTGGAAGGAAGTTAGGAAAGAACCTTCTTGTGAAGAAGTAAGTAAAAGTAGGGTAACTCACATTTTACTCATCCAGAAATCTGATTACTAATGAATAATAAAATCATACAGGGTGTATAAACGATAGGTGGGTGGATGATAGCGGATTTCCTATTAGAGATACAAAACAATGTTTCGAAAATAAAGTTGTAGAGATCAATGAAAGCTGTGGATACCCTGATCAATCACCTCAACAATAATGGATTCTACCCAATTGCATATGCAGATGACATAGTTATCTTGCAGACCGGCAAATTTGTGAACACACTGTGCGATAGAGCGCAGTTTATCGGGCTTAAAACCTCCCGAAATCTTCAAAAGCAAACTAAACTTCTCTGAAGAGATGAAATACCTTGGTACTACCCTCGATAGGAAGCTAACATGGAACCCTCACCTACAGAGTACAGCAAAAAGAGCATATGTGGCTTATGAGCAATGTCGGAGAACTGTAGGACGCGCATGGGGTCTTCCATCCCGTGTGATCACCTGGATCTACAGTGCAATAATAAGACCTACGTTAACGTACGAAGCCATTGCATGGGGACCGAAAGTTCTACAAGCAACGAACATCCAAAAATTATATCAAATACAGCGACTCGCTTGTTTGAACATCACAGGAGCCATGAGAACAACATCAACCGCGGCAATAGAATTAATTACCGGTCTGACCCCTCTGAACCTGTACGTAAAGGAGGTTGCATTAATGGCTATGTAACGATTGCGCACCGCTGGTGTAAACCTCAAAGTAGGAATGGGTCAATTGAGGCTGAACCTATGGCGAGAAGCGCTTACTGCGCAACCTCTGCTGCAGGCAACCAGTGATGCTATTGAAGCCAGATCGACAACGTTCGGTTTGTTAGGTTAGGTGTGTGATATGTTAATGTGAGCGCATGAATAAATGTTATATCACAGTAGAAGCATATTGCAATTAACTGCAGATGATGAAGAAATCGCACGAGAGAAGCGCCTTGTTCCGCGTTGCCAGGTCCACTGTTTTTGCAGCAGACCTCCTGTTTGCCTTTCGACTCAACTCACATTGTATAATAATTATGAAATGATTTTCATTGTGGAAATTCCCATGTAGGTGATGTTTACCTTGAAGATATATTTTTTACCGTATTCATATACACCAATTGTATTTTTTAAACAAAATCTACTACTGAGCATGAATATGCCAAGTGTCAACACCTGACATTATGAAAAAATTGATATAACAGAGCTGATAACTTACTCAACATAACATTTATCAATACTAAGGCTATAAAAGGTTGGTCTCAGGTCTGCTAGTTTGATACAATAAAACACATCATGTTGTATACTATCTCTAGGGGCGATGTGCCGATGCCGTAACGGGCGTACACGGGGCACTTTTTTCAGCGTTAAAATAGAATTATAAGTAATAGGGATAGAGCTCTCGTAGTTGGGACTTTTCGTTGTTCATTTCCCCCTCTTTCTTTGTCATTTATTTCAATAGTTTTCGAATTATTAACATAAATTGGAATGGTTTTTTTTTTCATTTCAATTTCTCAATAACTATTACAATTTATATTGTCTGTGAAATCATTAGAAAATATTTTTCTAATTGATTGATTCCCTGCTTCTTCGGCGATATTCGAGAACAAAAAATCATTTGATGCCAAATCAGGACTGTACGGAGGATCAATTAGATGTTTTGATTGCTCAAAAATTCACCTGTTTGACAACTGCCATGATGGAGAATGATTCGTCTTCGCCGGTTAGTTTTGCGAATTTCCTCGAAGACTTCCGGAAAACAAATGGTCGTGTACCACTCAAAATTGACTGTTCTACGTTGCTCAAGGGGAATAGTGGTCACATGACCCATTTGGCTAAAGAAACAGGCGACCATTTGCTTTGATGTGCCTCTTCCACGAAGAACTTTTCTTGGATTCAGCTCGCCCTAGAATACTCACACGGTCGATTGCTGATTTGTTTCCGGCTCATATAGTCCAGTCATTTAAGGTTTTATCTGCGGAAAAATTTCTACTGAGCTGAATTTTGGTATACACTTTTACTATGACGTTTTAATGAAGATGTGAAAAATCTACATTGATATCGTGCCGGCTAAAAAAGTTATAAAGGTCAAAAGGTCACGAAAATCAGTTTTTCGGGAATATCTCGCGACCTATGGCTCGGAGGTCAATAAAAGTCATTATAAAAATTATTCCTCATACAATGATCTACAAAAAATGTTCATCGCATTTTTCTGTAAAGTCAACTGTTCTTGGACTAGAGCGCTGAGAAAGCGACTACATTATAATGACGCACTTGTTTCCGCACCATCTTTGAGGTAGAATGCAAGGCGCGTTTCTTTACATGATTTCACCCGTAGGCATAATCCATGAACTGTAATATAAGGTTTTTTTTTATTTTATGCTCAATAATTTTTTATTTGTACGTTGAAAAATAGGGGAAAAAATGTTTGTATATGATTTTCTTTTATATTCATTCGTCGTCGATATTCTTAATTTCAACATCATCAAGAGTTGCTGACAAAACATCGAGTGGACTTATTGCTGTATGCAAATCAACGTCTTCATCATTTTCTTCACTAGTGGACTCTGCGTTTAAGCATGACTGAATACGACGATGTCCACAAGCCTTATAACATCTCGATCCAATTTTTTTACATCCACATTTGCCGCCACAACCTTTTGTACAATTACAAAAGATTGTGTTTAGTAGATCATCGGGTGCTGGTGGCAATGAAGTTGTTAATGGTTGTAATATATCATTTTTCAACTCCCAACCCCGCTCTTCTGGATCAATTTCTCTTCCTAGCCAGGTTTGTATTTGATAACAGACTCGATAAATATGATGTTGAGCTACTGACGAAGTGGGTGCTAATAATTGAAATTTCACAGCTGTGCTCTGTCTTGTTAGTTTAGCAAAGCTGCAGTATCTGTAATTGTCAATTGAATTTGCTGATTTTGGAGCACCGTACATTGCTAGTAGGAAATGTATTCCAGCATTGACAAGGACATCTCTATAGCGCAATTTTATTGTTGGAATATTTCTGCAGAATTGTGTGAATCGGATCTTTTTTCAAACATCTTCATGACTTTAATTTTTCCTTTCTCAAAAAGTGTTGAAGTTGTGTAACATCTGGTCATAGCATGTAGAAACAGAATATTTTTCTTGTAATGTGGATACTTGTTGAGGCTCTCAGTCGAGTATATTTTTGTTTCAACATTGTTTTCCCTGGTTTCTTAAAAAAAATGGATGTGGGTTGATCAAGTATTTGTGTGCGTGCTTCACCAAAGATAATTGTAGTATTATTTATCGATTTTTCAATTGCTGTTTCAACTATTGAGACGTCAGCATCATCACGTTATTGTCTTGTAGAAATACCAACTTTTTCGAAATTCTCAATGAGCATTTCAATTAATTTTCTTTTGTTGAATCGATAAGATTAAAAATTCTCTTGACTGATCGGAACCTTTATCAATTCATTGAAGTGCACTTCACAAGATATAGAAACGGCTGCGGTTCGTCTTAGTTGTTCCATCGCTTTGATATTTTTACTGGTATCGAAGTAACCATAAAAAATGATATCAGTATTTTGACCAAAATTGTTTGGTAAATAATTAATATATTTGTTAATAAAATCACAATATTAAGTTCTACTATGCAAGAAATTAACAAAAAATTAATAATAATTGCACAAAGAAACTTTTCCTCGGTTATATTAAAAGGTGCGATTTTGTTCTATCCTTTACATATAAGAGGACGTATGCTTCTCCACTCACAAGCGACTTTGGTGAAATTGGTGACACGTGTGAATCGTTGTATTTGTGCCACGCGCTAGTATACTGGTGTCTGCAGTATGCTGTATAATGTCCTCTGTTAGTAGTATAAGTTATATCGTTGTCGATCGGCTTCATACTGGTGGCATTCTAAGAGAAGGTGTTTAACCGTCATCAAAGTTTGGCAATTTTCGCAGGATGGTTGTCTTTATCTTCTCAGTATATAAGAGGATGTTAAGTTCGTATGTCCTATCCTAAGTAGTGTTATTATGACTTGTTCTCTTCTCGTTAGCCCTTGTGGAAGTCTCATGGCTGCAATATCAGATTTGATATCTTTCAGTTTTGAATCGTTGTTTGTCCATTCGTGTTGCCATGTGTTGACTATTGAGTTTTTTATGATTTTTTTTGTGTCATTTGGACTCACAGTTATATTCAGATCGACATTATTCTCAGTTGCAGCTCTTGCTGCAGTGTCAGCTTTCTCATTACCGTCAATTCCTATATGACTAGGAACCTAAACCAATACGATAGATTTTCCTTCGGACTGGAGACAACTCATCAGTGTTAAGATTCTTTGAACCAGCGTATGTTTACTGAAAGAGTTTGCAATTGCTTGAATAGAACTCAGCGAGTCTGTGCAAAGGATGTATGAATGAAAATTACATAAGTCCATGTATAGTAATGCTTTCCAGATAGCATATAGCTGTGAAAACACTCGCTTGATTCGGTAAGGTCCAGAAGTGGGTTGATCCCATTATTATCATTATTAATACAAAGAAAAAATGTTCTTGACTGATCGGAACTTCCATCGATTCATTGAAGTGCACTTCACAAGATATGGAAAAGGCTGCGGTTCGTTTTAGTTGTTCCATCGCTTTGATATTTTTACTGGTATCGGAGTAACTATCAAAAATGATAACAGTATTTTGACCAAAATTGTTTGATGAATAATTAATAAAAGCGACCATTGGTTTAAGTGCTTAGATTGCCTACTTATGTAATTGATTTTGAATGCTATTGTTTTAATAATATATGAAGCATGTTCCTTAAAAAATATTCTATTATCTACAATTACACCCAAATATGTATATATCCATGAGTATTTTGAAGCACCGAATTTTTCAATCATTTCCTTACACCCCCGTGACGAGAGCCTTTTTTAAGCGATTGTTAAGTTAAGGGGTATCCAGCAAAAACAATATTTTGTTACAATTAAGTGTGCAAAATCAAATGTTTTGAAGTGGAACTAATGTACAAGGATACCTCTATATCGCAATATGTCAGATGGCAATTTCGCCAGTTCTAGAACTGCATCCATAATTTGTGGGACAACAACCGATTTTGGACGACCTATACGTAATTCGTCGACGATCGAACTACAACCATAATTGCATTATCTGTACCAGCGAAATAATGTGGTTTTTAATGGTGCTTTATCGCCATATAATGAACTGAGTTAGTTCATCGACACATTCTTGTTGAGATAATCCACGTCGAAAGTTGTGAAAAATAATCCAACGAAAACCTTTTCTTGAAATATCCGTTTTTTTGGTCAAATCGATTTTTTCCCACTATAAACGAAACAAATAGCACTTGTACATCAAAATGTTGTACGTTTATGCTAAAAAAAGTCAAACTATATTATGGTGTTGCCATATTTCAACTATTGACATTAGTGTTGCCAGTTCCCGAAACATAAATAGTTCCCCATCGTAAAAGTATCCAAAAATGAAATGAACTCGAGAAAGAAACTAAAGATGTCCTCATTTTTCAGTTACGAAATAAAGGAAAGGATGAGAAAGAAGGTGATTTGGATCTGATCAAAACTCGTGGTATATTCCTGGTACTGGTAGTTGGCGTATCAATAGGTCTGGCCTTTGGGCTGGTCGAGTTTTTATGGAATGTTCGGAATGTTTCAGTTGAGGAACATGTAAGTGGTTCAACTCATCTGTATTGAAAAATTGGTTCGATTACTAACAAGTAAAAACAAACACAAATATAATGACTCATCGTGGTTCAGAGTGACTACAATAACTCCAGTTCAAATTGATGGGAGACTCCAAATATAACTCCTTTTTCTTTGAAGAAGAACAAATGTCAGGTAACTGACGAAATAATATTATGAATGACGATGGACCAATATCTAATAGTTTACTATATAGCTTGTTGAAATGATACTTTTAGTTATCAAATTTACCTGACTAGTAGATAAGGCAACATTGTGAAATTAATTTTTTTAAGTCAATTAAGATGCAGGTACCTAGCAGAGGTACCTATGGTATAAATAAGTACAATATTGTATGTAGATTTAGTTCAATATTTCTCTTGAAGATAATGACTTGGTGATTGAAACACGTTTCGAGTTGTTAGAATAACGGTTTGGTGTCGGGATAGAACTCTATTTATATTCATATAATACTAACTGAATAAGTGTAAAACATTTAAGGAGGTGATTCCTCATCGAAAAAAAGATAGGATCTTTCATATAAAGGAATTTCATTGGAGCATCCCTTGTTAAGATACAGCCCCTTGAAGAGATTACATAAAATTTGTATAGCAATTTTTTTCACAAGCACTAAAAAAGTTACAATATTGAAATTAACCTGAAGTTTTGTACAACCAAAAAGACACTCAACAAGTAATTTATTTGGTTTACTCTATGGTTGTGAGGGGTGGAAAACGCGATCCCTAAAATTCATTTCCAATGTAACTTTTTGTGATATGTGTAATTTTCGAAGTTGAAATAATACCAATTCTGTGTTGTTGTTCTGTTCTTAATTTGTTACTTTAATAATTCCCTTTTTGTTAAAATGGCATAGACAAATGAGGAAATGACTGATATGCATTACGTTTACGGTCTATCGCAAGGGAATGGGTTAGAAGCTTCTAGAAGATATGCTGAAATGTATCCTCAACGACAGCATCCTTTACATAGAATATTTGCTCGACTTCATCAACGATTACGAGAATATGGTTCATTCGACAAAAGAACGCAGGATTGTGGTCGCCATCGAGAAGTACGAACAACACAGCTTGAGGAAGCAGTACTTAATTTGAATGAAGAACAACCTACTACCAGTACTAGAAAGATTGCTTTCCAGCTAAATGTTGATAATATGACGGTATTTCGAATTTTAAAGGAACAACTCTTATACCATTACCATCTGCAACGAGTACAGGCACTGTTACCGCGAGACTTTCCGAACCGTCTTGAATTTTGCAATTAGATGCTGGAGATGATTAGAAGAAATTATGACTTTCTGAAGACGATAGAATTCACAGACGAATGTAGTTTTTCTCGGAACAAGATTATTAATTTTCATAATTACCACATATGGGCTGATGAAAACCCTCACGCTTTTGTCGAAACTAACCATCAAGAACAGTTTTCTCTTAACGTGTGACTTGAAGTTATTGGGGATGATTTAATTGGGCCCCATTTTTTACCTCCTCGATTAAATGGTGAGGCATACGTTCAATTTTTAAGAGAAGTTCATCCAGTACTGCTGGAAAGATCCTATCTTTTTTTCTATGAGGAATCACCTCCTCAAATGTTTTACACTTATTCAGTTACACCCTGTATACAATATTCGTTATGAGTTGAAATATTCAATGATTCTTATATTTTTCAATTTCAGAGGTTCAATTTCACTGGTTATTTGACAGATAGATTCCGTCAGATATTTCAATATAGCCTACCACCATTCTCAAGTGGTTAAAGTGTTTAATTTTCCCTTTCATCAAGAGTAATACTTTTTTCTTTTCTAGGTGTCATATTTTGAAGCTCTTAAGCTGGAAATGAAATTTGCGGCAAATGTGTGGATAACTAGAAAGAAAATCAAGCCCGTTTTGTCAGAATCATCTTCTGAGAAAAGTGTAAGAACTGATAATAAAAGCAGGATACATAATTTCCTGAACAGTGCTAGTTCGTTCATGAATCTCAATACAATTGCTCAACAATAAATTGTTTTAGAATATTTCACTTAATAAAGTTGTTTGAATCGAATCCGTCATCTCATTTACTGACCTCTGGAATTGAATGTTCAAGTGAATATGATGCTAATAATAATGATAATGATAACGATTGTACAGCATCTGAATGCCGAAGAGAGGTATATTTACCTCAGGGTGGAACAACGCCACTCGCAGAAGGTCACTGCAGTGAAGAACTCTCTCCGCGGCAAGTATCAGCAGAAACTCCGACAGATCTAGTCATCAGAACTGTTACTCTACTCGTTTGGACTGATGAAGTGGATGCGAGAGGAGCTGTATCAACTCGACGTAAAAACCCAAAAAATGATGCAAATGCAGGCATTTTCCCAAACGTTTTTATACCAACTGGGTTGACTCAGCATTTATAATTTGAGTATTTCAGAAAAAAACGTTGATGATTCATAACAGAAGAGCGTAACAATTCAATTGAAGCTCTTTTTACAGCTTCTTCAATATCGTCAGGAACACATAATTCCTCAATATCATTCTTCATTATGCAAGACATTAAACATCAGCAAGAACTTTAAATGTGACTTTAAATAAAACGTGTGAGCTGTAAACAATACTGTTTGATGGTAACCAGGTGATTCGGCGTCACCTGGCATGGCCACTTCACAGCAAATGCGATAACATGAAAATAGTAAACTGACAAGAAATGTCAAAATGTGTTTTTATAGAAATATTAAATCTATTTATTTTATTATGACAGTTGTACAAAAAAACTTTGTATAATATTTGTGTTAAAAGTAATTTTGTTCGTGAATAAAACCTTCCTTTCAACACTCATATATAATAGGTTAAAATGATAATGTTTGTATGTATATACGTGTGAATATATGTTTACGAATATATGTATGTATATAGATTAGTTATTTATGTGTTATAACTGGAATTTGTTTATCGGCAGAGACTTACAGTAATGCATCCGATTAAGACTTCTACCTGACATTGACCCAAGTAAACCCCAGTTTTATAATATATGTGTGTATATGCGTGTGTATATATGTGTAAATATGTATGTATATGTGTACGCGTATACATATCTAATATAAATGAAATGAAATTATCAAAATGTCAGCATATATTCATGTTAATGTTTGTGAATTGATGTATATGATAATATTGCTTCATGTAGGTTTTTCTTCATCACTATCAGCGTTAGGATGGCCATAACACATACAAGCAATATTCACATTGCTTCCGTGTACCCGCTGTTAATTCACATTTGTAATTTTTTATGTAAAATGTTTTTTTTTCTGTGAATAGATATTTTTTTAACCGAAGTGTGCGCTAGTCAGGCCGTATCCCCAAATCCCCGATACATTCGGGAGGGCCCGCCAGCATTATCAACCAACGACCACTCCCCACACCGTGGGGTAAGTAATCATTGGGTCCGAGGATCATGTGCCCTGAGCAAGCGCAGTGAGCCAAGAATGACAGCCTTCTGCATCTGTCCGGCTAAGGTTTCTGCCTTATTACGGCAGGCCGGTATGATTTTAAGATTCGTGAGTAGAGAGGGCATCATTCCGCCAGGGACTCCAATAATTAGAACAACCATCTCAACAGAGTGGTTTGTATAGAGTCTGCGGAGTTCGAAGAGAAAATCTCGATATTTTATCCGTTTTTCCTCCTCTTTTCTGACGAGATTCATCTCGCCAGGAGCTGAAAACTCCACGACAAATATCGTCTTGCTCTGGTGGTCGAGAAGGACTACATCAGGCTTATTAGTTTGTATGAGCCAGAGGGTGGAGAACGAATTGTTCCAATAAATTCAACACTTCTCGTTCCCACAACGGATTCAATATCCCCCGGAGTGTAGAGCAACACCGGTGTCTCGTCAATACCGTAAGAGTGCCGTAGATGGTAATATAGTACTCTTTGGGCTGCGTTAGCCACGTTATGTCGATGGATATAGGCCGACACCGCATATGCTGGACATGCTGAAAGCAAGTGCATTAGGGTCTCGGGCGCCTCGCGGCAGGCCCTGCACCTTGTGTCGGGAAACTCTATACCCATCACACGACTGCGGTAGACTGAAGTGTTGAAGACACCATCCTGGCAAGCCATGATGAACCCCTCAGTTTCCGACATCAGCCCACTCGACCTGAGGAAAGCGAAAGTCAGGCGCTTTGATAAGCCAAGGTCTCCAGTGTTATCGAAGAAGATCCCATGCATTGGCTTATCCTTGTGTTTCCACAGGCGTGAGGTAATCTTTGCAGCTTTTATATGGGATTTTTGCTGAACGGTTTCCAACTCGGTGACAGAGTTGTATTCACCTCGTTCAGTGTCGAAAACTATACCGAGTTCATCAGCTGCTCGGGCAGCTGCCTTAAAGAGAAATGCTCCAATTCCTGCTCTCTCATGGTCACGGACCATGCAGAGAAGCGGATCCGAACTCCTGACGACTTTACAGACTATATCCAGTTCCATTCTGTCATGTAGACACCCCAAACTCAAAAGTCCACGGCCACCCTGTTGTCGGGGGAAGTACAACCGTGGAACGGACGATTTGGGATGCATCATTTTTCGGGTTGATACAGTTGATACAGCTCCCGCCAAGTCCACTTCACAACTCCAAACGAGTAGAGTAAGATTGGAACGGCAAGCATATTTGTTGCAGCTACTTTGTTCTTCCCCGACAGTTCCGATGACCAGATCTGTCGAAGTTTGTGCTTATACTTGTCGCGTATAGAGTTCTTCAGTGTAGGATGCTTCCATCCACGAGCTGCACATCCTCTCCGTAGTCCCCGCATCGTCCTCTTTTTAGATGGACCATTGCACATTTGTCTTTCTCGAATTTCATACCGATAGCATGCGTGTTCTCTTCCACCATTCTCAAGGACTGATGGAGATCCTTCTCTCCAGAGGCATAAAGTTCAAGATCATCTATATAAAACAAATGAGACCTTCTGCCTCCGGTTTCCGGGAGGGCCACAGTTATATCCTCGAGTATTTCTGAGCGCAACGTGGCAATAATGAGATGCAGAAGAGAAGGGCACAGAGGGAATCACCCTGAAATACACCCCTTCTGAAAGTGACCCACCCTGTTTGGACTCTTGCTTGATCATGTTGTGGTGAAGTGAGTTCGCCAAAGTGGTATCATTTGTTCAATGCATCTTATTATTTTGTCGGGTACCGCAAGGCATCTGAGCAAATGCAAGATGAGCTCATGAGATATTGTATCAAATGCCTTACGGTAATCGATCCAGGCCAAAGAAAGGTTACGCTTATATCATATCGAGTACTGCGTTACACATCTATCGATGAGCAGGTTCTCTTTACATCCAGCGACTCCTCTCTTCGACCCTCTCTGCTCATATATCCGTTCGAACACTCGGTCAACTGCGGTGAGTATTCGTGTGTATAAGATGCTTGTAAACAACTTATAACACGAATTCAAGCATGTTATCGGTCTGTAATTCTTAGGAATCGACAAATCTCCGCTTTTGGGAATGAGAACGGTCCGCCCCTCGACAAACCAATCCGGAATCGGCTGCTCTCCGTCCAGCCATGAGTTGAAAACTCTGACCAGATGGCCAGATTATTATTATATTTTTTGTTGTTGCCCGTATTTTTGCGCTCAGATGAAACTATAAATATCAGTCTTACATTCTTTCAAATGACTTTCAGCCCCTTCTCTTTTCAATTTCGAATAAGTAAATGCAATAGTTTTGTTCGCGTAAACGAATTCTTTTTTTAAATAACTTGTTTATTACATCTAAACTATTGCTTGCGCAACTTGGCTCAGATCGTTAATTGCTCTGGTCGAAATGACACCTCAATCATAATTTAATGTGAATGCAAACTGGTGGCAAAGTGGATTCATTCGTTAACGCTAATGTCCCCATATGAACGACAATCCTCAAAAACACGAACTATTGCGAGCTGAAAATCAACGGGGTCTGGTCTTTTAATGTGTCATTCCTAACACAGAAATCATTCATAGGAAATATTTCCATAAATGTAGAAGGTTTGAATTTGAATCTATCAAGAACAGATATCCAGTTTTTTTATTCTCTAGAGAAAACGAAATTTCGTCCTATTTCCTGCCGGAGAAACTGATATTGTGAAATATTGATGAAATCACCAATTCTACAAACCAATTTGAAATTTAATCGAGCAAGAACAAACAATAGATATCCAGATATGGAAAATTTGTATATCTAATCTTTGCTGGATAAAGATGTGAAATTCATGGATTGGACATTCACTTTGTATTAAACATTTTTCTTTTAAAAGTGTAACAGATATCATTGGATCCAGTGTGATAATTTTTATAAACAAGTGAGTCAAGTTGATTTCTCTATCATTGTTGAATTTGTTTCAGGTATACAGCTCTTGTTGCTCAGCTTCTCACAAAGTAATTTTCCAGAAATCTATCAGCTGAAATTGTTTATGAATATTCGATGAATGAGAACTGATTATTAAGTAATTCTCTGATTCTCTATTTCTTTCTTTTGTTATGAATAATAATTCCTACATATAGAAACTGGTTCTTTGGCGACAAAGTGTTGCGAATGGTTACCAAAGCGAAAATGAATATATAATATATTTTACTCTTCTCATTAATAAAAACCCATACTGAGTATTCCGAGAATACCAAATTTTCAAATATTTCATCAAAGCTTTATCTGAGCCCGATGCAATAAACAAGTAACAGGTTAAGTGAGTAAGTGAAAAACGGGATTTGGTATTAGATGTATCCGTGTACCATTCATTTTTTTATTTTTCTCTGATTACTTCGTAGATATCGAGATCAATAGAAGGAACATGACTAACTCATCTCAATATTTTTTTCCTTTTTCTACAGTAATAAAGTAATATTTATAAGCCGTAGTAAAAGAATTTGAACAAGAAACTTTGATAGTATTTGAACGTGTAAATTATATTTTTGACAAGCAAAAGAGATTGAGGTCATCAAACGATTTGTTACGACAAATAGGCATATGTCAGTATGTGATAACTTTAGTTTTATACAGGGCTTTTCATGATAAGCGTTAATTAGCCGTTTCTGACAAACTATTCAACGGATCAACCTGAAAAGTTCGCAGTATGCATAAGTCAATATGACCTACACGCCTAAAATATTTCAGACGGAGCGGCGTTGTCGCTTCTACTAAAAAGTAGCGGCTTCTTTGATTTTTCAAATGGAACACC
>NW_019290853.1:10470-24795 GCF_000500325.1 Leptinotarsa decemlineata | reverse complement strand
TGTGCCTCCCCCGCTGGGGACTAACATCTAGTGACCATGCGAACAACAGTAGTGATATTCCCAGCGTAGTAATCACAAGCTTTAGTATTGAAGATGTTTATCATACCCTTGAAAAAAGCCTAAATTTACTGCGGGACCTGATCATATTCTAGCATTCATCATAAAAGATTGTGTCTCAGCTCTGGTTGAACCACTAACAACTCTAATTAATATATGCATGAAAACATCAACTGTACCATCAATATGGAAAATGACGAAAGTCTGCTCAACTTTCAAAAAAGGAGATAAAAGTGAGATAAAAAATCACAGACCAATCTCTATCATATGCAACTTTTGTAAAGTGTTTGAGATGCTTCTTGATAAGACAATTTATTGTCATGTCAGCAACATTATTAGCCCCAATCAACACGGTTTCATGAAAGGACGTTTAGACACCACCAATCTTGTAACAATCACGCAATGTATTGCAGAGGGTATTGATTGTTAGTCTCAGACTGATGTCTTCTGCACTGATTATTCTAAAGCGTTCGACAGACGACCATAGTATCCTGCTCAACAAGCTTTCGACTTTTGTGTCATCCAATGAATTAATTACCCTCTTCAAATCGTATTTTAACAACCGTAAGCAGTACGTCCAACTCAATGGTCTCAAGTCTATCGAATAAATAGCCAATTCTGGTGTACCACAAGGATCAAATCTAGGACCCCCACTGTTCAATATGTTCATTAATGACACCGGAGCTGAGATTGTGTCAATTTCCTTTTATACGCATATGACTTGAAACTCTATCACAATATAACATGTTGTAATGATTGCGAACGTCTCGCCCTGAATTTAAGTCGCATTGCTACATGGTGTCAGAAAAAAAAATCTATCTCCCAACATATCCAAATGTAGTGTAATATCTTACTCACTGAAAACGATCTTGAATTTACACAACTACGTCATAAACAGTCAAGTTCTGGAGCGTCCTGACACACTCACTGATCTAGGTGTTAATTTTGATTCATCTCTCTCTTTTAATAAACGTATTGACACTACTCTAGCAGCAGCTTATCGCATGTATGGATTCTTAGTTAGTTATTTCACTTTTGTTCGATCTAGACTGGAATATGCATCTGTCTTGTGGAGTCCCTGCTATCAGGTTCATATAAATCAACTAGAAGCCCTACAGAGGCGCTTACTGAAATATATGTCTTTTGAAATTGAATAGCCTACTGTAGGAATACCCTATTATGAATTGCTTGTGACTCACAATTTTTGTAGTCTCAAGGTAAGGCGTAAATATTATTCATTTCTTATTTTATTCAAGGTCATAAACAATATCATCACCTGCTCTCAAGTGTTACATATGTTGAATTTTTGGGTTCCTAGACGGTCATCTAGGAATAGTGGCACATTATATCTCAACACTCCGCGTACAAATATATTGAAATAATCCCCAATTTATACAATGTGTGATACCTCTAATTCTTTTAGTCATGTCCTAGATATATTCAACTGCCAGATTATACAAATCAAAAGACATTTCTTAGCTAACTGACAGTTCTGTTTTTAATTTTTTAAATATAGATTCACAAATTATATTATGTAAGTACATATTTGTAAATGCCACTGTTACTCCTTATTCTGTAATTGGGTTGATCCTATAGAATAGTGTATGAAATAAATAAATGAATATAAAAAATTTGGGAAACTTTCAGAGGAAGGATGATAGCAATTTCACAATGAACCCTCTGAAAAGATGTGCCAATCATGCATAGAAGTAATTTTTAGATACATGTCCATTCGAAACAACTACTTCCATATGCACATTGAATTACATGAAAGACAAAATACTTTCGAAACAACTACTTTCACATTAACATTGAATTGTACGAAAATCACTTTTCCTCATATTCAGTTTGTAGTCCAAACAGTTGTTCTTTCCCAAAAACTCATCTCTCCTGAAAATATACCGGTTCCAGTATTATTTACTCCTGATAAAATGCTTCTGTTTAAATATTCCAGTCAGATTAGAACTGAGAGTAGTTGGTTTAAGCCGATCCCCCACCCTCTCCCAATTTAACCTTGAAACGACCTTTACCTACGTCACACGACGTAGTCAATCTGACTTTAAAGGAGTAATTTGACTTTGACCTTGGATGGCCTCGACCTACATGACACGACGCAGACAAGCTGACTTTGAGGTAGTGTTCGACTTCGAACGAGATTGATTTGCGCACATTATTTTCGAGAAAGAATTTGATCTCGCATGAACTTGAGTCAGTCACGCAGCTATCTTAAAATTTTGAGGATTCGACCTTGAACGGAGTTTAACTGTATGAACAAGATCGCTTTTAGAGTCATATTTTTCACAAAGTGACTTAAACCCCCAATGAACTTTGAAAATTGGGGATTATACATTGAACGACCTTCAACTGCATCGACCAAGAGGCTTTTGAAGTGCCTTTTTTGTTTGACTTTGAGTTTGACTTCTGCAATATCACATTCCTATGCTGAAGAGAGTTAGAGGGCGCATACACAATCTCTTTTCCTTCTCACCTTCTGGAAAACCGTATAAAAGAGGGGTCACTCACTCACAGGGAGTCAGTTTAATATCGCATGTAGTGAATATTCCTACAAAAATGTTTCACTGTGATAGTTGCGGGAAATGATAATATGCGTCGCCATCAACTGCAGTCCCACAGGCCGCATGACGATCCAGAACCCACCGCAAAAAGACCCAGAGTAGATTCTGCCCCAACGAGTTTACTTCAGGAATTGTGCAACTATTCTCACATCATTAATTCTCACATTCAGAATTCACACATCGTAACAAAAAAGCACAAAACAATTCCTGTAGAGAATTTAAGGAAGTTATAAAACTCATTCAAATATATTATTACTCATTCATTCATGAGCGTTATACATTATCACACCGAATTGGTTGTTTTTTCGATGATTTAACTTTCAAATTCGTTCTTTATCGTGGGGAAGATGCTGCCAAAGTATATGTAACCAGGCTGAAGTCTCACCTGAGCGCTATCTATTATAAATATTTAAATCCCATCTACCAATGAAGCCCTCAACAGACTCGGAAGATAATGGATTTTTAATCGCTGATAATTTCGGTAATCGTTGAAAACTAGTTGATTGGTATCAGAATAAAAAATCATTGTCACCTGACGAGAGAGAAAATATATTAAACTGCATCTTGATGCAATTTGAATCATAAGTTAGCGAATTTCGTTTCAATAATTTTCCATAATTTCAGCGGCTATGACAGCCACTTGTTCATGAAAAAGTTGTTCACTAATAAGAATGAAGGATTCAATAGTTTTATCAAATTCCAACGTCAGTGTCGCAATTTGAAAATTTTTATTCCAGAATCATTTGTGGCTCTTCTACGCCTTCGTAAAAAAACATTTTTGACAACATTACGAGGTTGTCAGTGATAGCTCCACCTCGAAGGATATCCTGGATTTTATACTAAAAACTTACACCTTTTTTTGGAATTCATTATTTTTTTGCAAACATGACTTGTTACGAAAAACGTTTTGTTTTCTTTTTGGAACGAATTTTTTGAAGCAGATATATGAGTGAATTGATCTAATTGATGGAACGGAATTACAGTATTTTACAAAATACATATTTATAACACCATGATGATCTATTAAGAAGAAACTAGAAAACACAACAGTGAAAAGGAGGATTATCCTGAGAGAAGAGCGGTAAAAAAAGGGTATGAAAAAAATTCAGTTTTGAGGTTTTCAGTTTTTTTTAAGTGACATTTCATTTTATAAAACCCATGAAACCCTTTTCAGGGATATTTGGAAGACATTTCCATCTGTATCGCCGATGCTAACTTTGAGTTATGAAAATTCATTCATCTTTCAGCTCACATCTTTTTTGACGACGCCTTCATCAGATATGAGGGAGATCCGGAGCCACATATCAACCAGTATGTAGAGAATCTTATAGAATCCGTCAATTACGCAGCGAGCCAAGTACACGAAACAAATGTTCGCGTCAAACCTCCGGTCATTTATCCCACTCCTTATGGAGGTAGATTAGTTTGGACTCTACCAGGAAAAACATTGATGATAGCGCACCTGAAAGACAAAGCAAAAATCAGAGCAAAGAAACGATGGTCCCAAGTTATGTACATGTATTACCTTCTTGGATTTAGGTAAGGTTTATAATCACTCACTGAAACTTTTGATTAATTTATTTGGTCCAAAGTTTTATCAATACATGTGATGATATCAAAAATGTTTCTACCTAAACAAAATATTTGATTTAATGTGCACTATGCTTTGTTTTTATATTTAAAAATATCATTGAGGTGAGCTTGAGAGATAAGATGTAGCTCCAAATCCTAGATATCTTGTTTTCTGTTATCGTCGACCATACTTTTTGCAGATGACAGACGAACAGGATGTTTAAAAATTTTCATTTTCGTTTCTTCATATTAAGTTTCTGTGCAAATTCGTGATGTTTGGCAAAACTGTATAGTATCGCGATATTTCACCTTCAATAATTGAACTGGCGTGTTCTACGCTATGCTCATGAACGAAATAGATACAGTAACTCTTTAAGATGGGACCATCAATTTAATGGTCATCAGGTCATCAAACTGTAATAGTTCTTTTCGTCAGAAAAGGTAATCTGGATTACTTAACTCCACTGTTCTTCAATATTTTTGTTTTATTGAAATAGAAGTGAAATATGTAGGTATTATCCTTGATCCTGGAACGTTAATTCGGAAAAGGTTTTATAGACTTGAAGCTTCAGGCCCAAACATCCGTTGTTGGATTTATATTCGTTCGTGATTATTGGCAACTGCCTGGTGGTCAACAGGTTAACAGCGGATCCCTGTATTGTATAGAGTCGGGCCTCCCTGAGTGAGTCAGTGTATCCTACCTCCTCTTCACATTTTCTGGGAGAGAAAAGCTGTATGAATACAATAATGTGCATATTAATAATTGTTCATACAGGCTTAGGTGAAGCGTATCGATTACTAGTCGATACTAACTAAAAGTCACAGCATCTGGAAACAACCTACATCAGTCCCATACAGTCATGATCCCAAGCAGAGAGGACTGAATCATTCAGATGGAAGAAACCATAAGTGTTTAAAAACACCTTCAGAGTCTAGTTCACATGTATACAGTCGCCGACCAAGGAAAGTGGTATCAGCCTGTCTAGAGTTTTATACAACCTTATTTGGGTTGGAAATCTACGTCATTGGTTTGTATGACAGAAGAGAGGTGAAAATCAACCGAATATATAGATCAATATAAATATTTCCAGTCAGCCAAGCGATTCTGGAGGCATTTGGGTCTCACCGGGAAACGTCCAAGTTGATAGTGAACTGTCAAAAAAGCACTTCCTATATCATTGGCATCATTTCAGGCGTTGCCAAATGAATACTAAATATCTGAAAGGATCGGTCTAGTTACAGGCTACTGTCTTCTGATTCAGCACATGGATGGACTTGTTCTCTCGGAAGAGGGTACATGTCTCTATCTCTTTATTTTTCGGGTTTGAGGGCCGTCGATTTTTGTAATTTCTTCCTGACGTTACGCTGACGGGAGTGGCTAGCTTCTTCAGAGGTCTATGCATCCTGAGTTTATCTCCAATGGCTTGACCCAGGTTGTTTGGTATGCTAATGCCTGTACCTAGATTAGGTAAATTGCGTGAAGCATGTTTATGTTGACGCAGGTAGTCTGGTGTGATAATACCTCCCTGCTTTGGAGATGAAGGGGACGCTCTGAACCTTTTCCTAGACCACTTGAACGCTCAACACCCCAGCATCGAGTTTACCATGAAGACTAGACAGGACCAACGGATAGAATTTCTAGATGTTCTCATCTAACGATGTGGAGAGTAACAAAGTAACCGAAGAGAGTAACAAAGTGTACCGAAAACTGATAGAGAGGAGTCATCTCTACTCTAACTGAATGGGCTCTAAGCATATGCGAACCAGAGCATCTGTTTAAATCTGTTTAAAATATGTTTTTTCATTAACCAGCTGTCGCACCCCTACGAACGACAACACTCAAAAGTCAAAACTAGTGCGAGCTAGGACTAACGAGGTCTTACCTTTTAACGTGTGATTCCTAACACGGGTTGGACGATAGCAAGTGAAAATCGATCGTTCAGCCTGGGGCTTGAACCAGCGACCAACCAACACGGCGGTCGATTTGAGTGAGCAAGGCACCCACGTCGAACCTACTGGCTACCGTCCGACCATCTAGAGCAGGGGTTTCCAAAAATCATATACTACATGGATCAATAAGTCCCGAGACTAACCCAGAGATGGCGCTCTTAGTAAACCAGTAACCACGTCTTTCTAGAGTACTAACCTTTGCTTGAAACGTGTCGAAATTTTAAGTCGATCGGACCAGAAACAGCTGAGTTATCGAGGTTAGAGTAAAGTCGTTTTGTAGTTTGTTTAAAAAATGGAAAAAACCGAGTTCCGTGTTCTGATAAAACATTGTTTTTTAATGGGTAAAAACACCGTGCAAGCGAAAGAATGGATTGAAAAATGTTACCCGGACTCTTGTCCATCAAAAGCAACGATTTGTCGGTGGTTTGCCGAGTTTAAACGTGGTCGTACCGACACAAATGACGCAGAACGCTCGGGTAGACCTGTGGAAGCTGTTACACCGGAAAATGTGAGTGAAGTGACAAAAATTGTAATGAAAGATCGTAAAGTGAAGCTCCGTGAGATTGCTGAGATGACACAGATATCATATGGAAGTGTATTTACTATCCTTCATGAAAAATTGAGCATGAAAAAGGTTTTTTCTAAGTGGGTGCTGCGATTGCTTTCGATGGAACAAAAACAGCAACGAGTCGATGATTCAGAAAGCTGTTTATCGCTATTTACTCGCAACAAAAAAGATTTCTGGCGTCGTTACGTGACCATGGACGAAACATGGATACATCACTACACTCCAGAGTCAAAGCGGCAGTCATCTGAGTGGCGCACAGCTGGCGAAAGCCGTTCGAAACGTCCGAAAACGCAGCAGTCAGCTGGCAAAGTGATGGCGTCAGTTTTTTGGGATGCGCATGGCGTGATTTTCATTGACTACCTCGAAAAAGGTAAATCGATCAACAGTGATTATTATATTGACTTACTGGTACGTTTGAAGAAGGAAATCGCAAAAAAACGACCGCACATGCAGAGAAAAAAAATCCTTTTTCACCAAGATAATGCACCTTGCCACAGGTCGATGAAAACAATGGCAAAATTAAACGAATTGGGCTTTGATCTGCTTCCCCACCCCCCATACTCACCAGATTTAGCCCCCAGTGACTACTGGCTCTTTGCTGATCTTAAAAAAATGCTCCAGGGAAAACGATTTGGCTCAAATGAGGAGGTCATCGCTGAAACTGAAACTTATTTTGAAGCGAAAGATACATTTTTTTATAAACATGGTATTGAAAAATTGGAAAAGCGTTGGAACCATTGTATCACCCTAAAAGGAGATTATGTTGATGAATAAAAAGAAATTTTGTAAAAAAAATGTTGTTTTCATTGTTAGTCTCGGGAACTTATTGATCCATTAAAATATAATTTTATAGTATTTATTTCGAAACTTGTTGTTGATTGCCTTTGATTAAAATATCAACATTAGGAGTAATGGAACTTATCTTCACTGTTAAGTTCTCTTCAACACTTATTCTGCTTGTATATTTATTTTCCATGTACAGGAGTTCAGAAAATCTACTCTCACACAAGTAACTCGAAACAAATGGAATCAAAAGTAGCAGAGCTTGCCGGAAGAGCAAATGGTTTTCGGTTTTACATCCGATCCAGAAATTAGTTAAAGATTTCTCTTTAAAATAATCTTCCATTGAATTATCTTCTGTAAGGTCGATAAAACTTTCTTTCAGTTCAAATTCATTTGGTGAGATTCCAGAAAAAGGATTTCTGATCCAGTCCACTTTTGAATAATCTTCAGAGAAATACTTCTTGAAGCTTTTCTTGAAGGCCTTCCAAGTGAACAATGATATCTGCAACCACATTTGGCATTGGATATTTCATTTTCTTCAAAAAATGATGATAGAGTTGGGAATGCAGATAAATTCTCATCCTGTATTTGTGAACAAATCAGAACCAACTTTCTCTTGAAAGAGTTTATTTTGTCACTGGCTGTGAAGGCTGTTGTGTTTGGTCCCTGAAGTCCCAAGTTCAGTGTGTTAAGTTTGTCAAAAATGTCTTGACATCCATTCTTCATCAGCAAACAATTTTTTCATGTCATGATTTTTTTCACTTGAAAACATGAAAACTCCTGATCTCAGTTCAAAGAGAAGGTTCAAAATTTTCCCGCGAGATAACCACCTCACTTCTGTATGCAGGAGTAAAGTTTTGAACATTTCTTCACACATCAAGGAGATGTGTGAAGCATCTGATAGAACGGAGTTAAGATTTTCCTGCATACTTTTAGCAGCTAATACTTCTCGATGGGTGTTCTAGACCTGTCAATTTTCCTGACATAGCTTTTGCCCCATCGATACACAAGCCAATACACTTGCACAAGGGAATGCCTGCTTTGACCACATATTCAATTATCTTAAAAATGAGTTCCGCTGTAGTATTTGATTCAAGTAGTTTGCAGAAAAAAAACTATTCTATCACCTCTTCATTATAATCAAATCGCACGAAAACAAGTAGCTGTGCCATGTTTGCAACTTCAGTGCTTTCGTCAACTTGAAGTGCAAAATAAGGGCATTCTTTGAATTTTGAAGCCAGTTGTTTTTCAATATTATTAGACATATCGTCAATTCGTTTTTTTACAGTGTTATTTGACAATGATATTTTTTTAATTTCTTTGGCTGCCTTTTCTCCTAACACGGCTTGAACCATATCCACAGCGGCCGGCAGTAAAAGCATCTCACCTATTGTGTGAGGCTTTTCATCTTTTGCAATTCTTAAACTAGCAAGGTATGACCCCTTTATCAAGTTAGTATCAGTATTGAACCACTTCGTCAAACATTGAGTTCATTTCTTTAAAAAATTAGATTTTCTTTTAAAAAATTAAATGGGTTTATCAATCAAATCAGGGTGCTTAGTATTTTGGTGTCGCATCAGTAAGGAAGGCTTCACGGATTGGTTCGAAAGTGTTTCAAGACATACAACAACACATTGAGGAATAGGAATGTCACTGGTTTCAGTCCCTGTCCTCACTAGAAAAGCGTACTGTAAGAAGCTTTCATCGTATTTACGATTGGCCGGTAATTTAGGTTTTTTAGCACAATCCTTTGAAGTGGAAGAGGACGTCAGAAATCGTTTCATAGTTCAGTTTTTTATACGAAATCAGAATTGATAATTACCACACCCACAACGAACCTGTAATGCCAAGTTAAAGTAAAAGACAATCCTTTCAAAGACCCACAGGTAAAAAATGAAACATCCTTTGTTCACCAATTGTACTATCTGGGAATTCCTATGGAAAATTCCCGAAGTGTTTTATTATTTTATTGCCAAGTAATTATAAATTCCAATGTTATAGAAAAACAAAGATGTCAGGGTTATGGGTATTTCGTTTTTCTAGCGACCCGTGAGCATCACTCACGCGTACCACCTGAATCGTTCCCGCGTACCACTGGTGGTACGCATACCACCGGTTGGGAACCCCTGATGTAGAGGAAGAGCTGGGAAATCTTCAAGTGACCTTGAAATAAATATACAACGATTTGGATGCATTGTAGATAACTACTTTCCATCTGGTATCGTTCTCAGAGCATATTTAGAATATTCCTGTAGTGCTTCATAAAACATAAATTGTAATATATTTCCAGGATAATGGATAATGATGAACTCACTCCGACGAGAATCAAAAACCAGTCAAAAAATACTTATATTCTTGCTTTAGACGGAGATATTGATTTCAAACCAGAGGCAGTTCATTTATTGGTTGACTATATGAAGAAAAATGATGGTCTTGGAGCAGCATGTGGTAGAATCCATCCTATCGGAGCTGGTGCGATGGCTTGGTATCAGGTGTTTGAGTACGCAGTAGGACATTGGCTACAGAAGGCAACAGAACACGTTATTGGGTGTGTGCTGTGTAGCCCAGGATGTTTCTCGCTCTTCAGAGCAGGAGCCCTCATGGACGATAATGTAATGGGCAAGTACACAACGGTTTCTACTGAAGCAAGGCATTATGTTCAATATGATCAAGGTGAGATATTACTCTGAGAAGAAAACTGCGAGGGATGTGAAAATTGTGTTGATTTGAATGATACTCACCCTCGATATTTAAATTCAAGAAAATTATCACCGGAAACTTAATGTATTGTGAAGAAAAGAGAAGAGAAATGAAACTTTCTATGTTTTTATCACTTTCATTTGTAACTATCGTTGTTACTACAGTTTCGTCCTATAAGGAAATTTCCAAACTTACACAATAAACTAACTCAGTAACGTAACTGCAGTAACGTTAGTTACAAATGCAAGTGGTAAAAAAAAGAAAGTTTCATTTCTCTATCCTTCGTTATGATTTCCTACCACGTAGTAACGGCTACATCCATCAATTTATTAATGTATTGTCTTGAAGTTATTCACTTCTCCATTAGTTGATTTTCTCTTCAGAAGATATATTGAGTATGCTTGAGTGCAGAAGTTCAAGCAGGATAAAAGTCCACTTCAGATGTTATTGTAATGACCGTTAGAATAATAGTTTCCTAAATATCACAAATTGAAACAGATCTATGAATAAATTGTTCAGAATGTAATTCATTTTGAGCTAAAAAGCAATGAGATATCGATCAAAAAAATACTTCTCCCACACAACTGAAACTGTAACCCTCTTCTGAAGGCGCCTTTCTAGTTCAGATCATATTTTGGTAACATCAAGCTGGTTGATGAAACATGCGCTGAGAAAATAATTACAGTTCTAGTATGTGGCAAGTTTTTCAGAAAAATACAATTGAATCCGGTGGGCGGTGATCAAATGGTATATCTGATCTATATTATAACTTATCGATAAACCATTATTGAATGGGAGAAATCTATTATTTCACCGAAGAAGAAACATATCTCTCTGTAAATTCACGCATAGATGTATTCGACTCTGTCGTTAGCGAATTATAATAATTATCATTATTGATCCCATGAAACAAGAACATTTATAACAGAGGTACAATTCCAAATAATAATTGAATTGAATATTCGAATATTCATCAGTTCAGCACATACAGTGTATAACGGTTACGGTACATATTTTTACAAAATCCCGAAACACGTCCAATTTAAATTATAATTTGATGTACTTCAACGGTAAAATGCTACCCTTGCCTTCAACCACCGTCGAATGACAGGTACAACCCTCAATTTTTTAAATGGAAAGTGTAGGCTCGTGATATATCATTTGAATGGTCTCTTCATTCTTTATTAAAAAATGTTATCTCTTTTGAATTTATTGCAACAATTAAGATAAAATAAATTAAAATCATGTGGTTGCCGAAATGCGATAAAATACACTCAAAACTTATTACAATATAGTCGAAACTTATTTTATGTTGAGGTATTGATAATAAGAAAATAAGCAAAAACTACAGCAATATTTTTTTAGATGGTATCCTTTAAAAAACTGTGTATAATTTCCGTGGCAACGTCAGTTTGAAACGCCTTGTCAACATGTTTTGTATGTTGCAACATTAGTTTTAACATACAACATTAGTTGTAGCATACAAAAGGTTGAAGTTTGTTAACTTCAAGTCCGACAAATGGTTAGATTAACGGAAATGCATAAAATAACAGTGTTACAAATGATTGGTTACGGAAATAAAACACAACAGGAAGCAGCCCGCCTATTCCATGGAATAGGCGCCCATATCTCAAGGAACAATAAGCAAAATACAGAAGCAGTTTCGCGAGCTTGGTCATGTGGGACAGATAAAAAAACAGCTGTCAATGCAATGAGTGATGAACTCAAATTAGATGTGATGCCTGAGCAAAAGATGGACATATTGGATAACAATACCATCCAATTAGAAGACGTTGTTTTCTGATGAGTGTACTTTGTCTCTTAACGGTTATGCTAAGAGGCAAAATTGCCGCTATTGGTCAACGGAAAATCCTCACTGGATGAGAGAAGAGCACACGCAATACTCTCAAAAGGTTAATGTTTGGACAAGGATTGTAGGAAACCATATCATTGGTCCCTTCTTCATTGAGGGCAACTTGAATGGCGATCATTATTTGGTACTACTTCAAAATGATGTCATAGTTTAGCAAATTTATATCCTGAATCAGGAAACCCTCAAGTTCCAGTGAATACGATATAATTTCAGCAGGATGGAGCACCACCACATTACCAAGTTAATGTCCAACAATCCCTCGATACAACATTTCCCAATCGGTGGATAGGGAGGCGACAATCGATTGAATAGCCAGCGCGATCACCTGATCTTTCATCATAAGATTTCTTTTTATAGGGATATGTGAAGAGCAATGTGTACGGAACAAAACCTTCAGATTTGAATGACTTGAAAGAACGAATAACCCTTGCGATTAGGTCGGTTAAATAATGTTAGGAGACACTTTCATTTGATATTAGGATGTTGTCAAGACGTTTGCGGTGAATATTTTAAACTTCTACTTCGTTAACATCCATAGTTCTTTTTCGTATCCTACATTTCATCACGTTTTGCGTTACATTTTAGTTTTTCAATGTATTTTATCGAATTTCGGTAATATAATTTTTCAATAGAGAATGAAGAGACCTTTCAAATGATATATCACAAACCCATGCTTTATATTAAAAAAATTGGGGGTTGTATCTGTCATTCGAAGGAGGTTGAAGGTAAGGCTGGCATTTTTACGTTGAAGTATGTCAAATTATATTTTTTTCTGTGACCGGAAAAAAGTTTGACATTTTATCTCTGATGATAGGTAACAAAATGTCACTTTTTATGAAATTACTTCATTCCCCGGAATAACTTATCGAACACTCAAAGTCCTTTTTTAAAAATCAATTTATTTAGTACAACAAAAATAATTAGACAAAGGTACGTCTTTACAGTAGGAAAGTTTGATTATGAATGCCGGCCAGTTCCCTGGAATCTTCGCAAGTCGGCTTATCTCCCGGTGTACGCTTTCGTAGACTTAGCATTCTTTCTATGGGAACCGTGTTGGACGTTGATATAATTCCTCCCCCACAAAATTCAACTCCGGAGGGAAAGCGAGGGAGTTGAACATAGGAAAGTTCTATGTCTCCTTTTGGGCCTTGACTGGGTCGTCGATGGATATAACATGGCAACATCAGCTTCTTATAACAGATGTACAGCAATACCGTGAACAATACTAAGTAAATGGTTATTGTCCACAAACTAGGGGTGTGTGAAATTCTACCAAATGACACGTCTGGTTGATTATTAATGATTTGAGTTTTAATTTCTTGAAGTTCGTCCAGTTTAATATCCTCTAACTGGATGCTGGAATTCAGGTTTGGAATGGATTCGACTTCTAGGCTCAGATCAGGTAGATCAGGTATTGGTTGGGCAGGGGGTCCTGGCTGATCAGGAGGTTCTGGTTGGGTGTTCATTGGCGGTTCTACGTCAGACGAAACTTGAATTGAGGCGTTGTCTTCGTTATGTCTGTCAGTATTATTCTCGACGGCATCGTCGCCAACATTTACCATAACAGATACGTCGTCTAAGTCTGGCAAAGGATCTCCGATGATTTGGATATCAAAAGAAGGAATCATTCAGATGGAAGAAACCATAAGTGTTTAAAAACACCTTCAGAGTCTAGTTCACATGTATACAGTCGCCGACCAAGGAAAGTGGTATCAGCCTGTCTAGAGTTTTATACAACCTTATTTGGGTTGGAAATCTACGTCATTGGTTTGTATGACAGAAGAGAGGTGAAAATCAACCGAATATATAGATCAATATAAATATTTCCAGTCAGCCAAGCGATTCTGGAGGCATTTGGGTCTCACCGGGAAACGTCCAAGTTGATAGTGAACTGTCAAAAAAGCACTTCCTATATCATTGGCATCATTTCAGGCGTTGCCAAATGAATACTAAATATCTGAAAGGATCGGTCTAGTTACAGGCTACTGTCTTCTGATTCAGCACATGGATGGACTTGTTCTCTCGGAAGAGGGTACATGTCTCTATCTCTTTATTTTTCGGGTTTGAGGGCCGTCGATTTTTGTAATTTCTTCCTGACGTTACGCTGACGGGAGTGGCTAGCTTCTTCAGAGGTCTATGCATCCTGAGTTTATCTCCAATGGCTTGACCCAGGTTGTTTGGTATGCTAATGCCTGTACCTAGATTAGGTAAATTGCGTGAAGCATGTTTATGTTGACGCAGGTAGT
>NW_019290852.1:61825-107938 GCF_000500325.1 Leptinotarsa decemlineata | reverse complement strand
GAGAGATGACTATTTATGGGTCATTCGAGTACTTTCACTTTCTTCGCTTTACTTTTTCCGTTTCACTGGTATAGTGGGAGATGGCCGTTTGGCGGGAGTTGGCCATTTATCGCTTGATGATGAGACAGCTTGGGATCACCCGATGTTATGTTGATGGGTCCAAACATGCCCTGCTTTTGCTGATTTGCTGGTTTCTCCTCGCTGTGTGTCTTTCTTGTGCTTGGGAATGCGAACCTTCAATGCTCTCTTAGTTTCACGGATATAGGATTTTCCGCACTCACAAGGTATCCGGTAAATGCAATTCTTGTAATCGAAGTCCGCGTTTGGTGGCCTGGTTGTTTTCGTGGGGCTGCTACGGACAGTGTTTCCGGATCTAAAGCAGGTTCTAATGTTGTACTTGTAACCAATTCTTCTTATCCTTTCCGATAGTCCTCTGATGTAGGGAAGTTACGAATTCTCTGCCTTGCGAGGCTCCTGCTGTCTATTAGCCAAATTCTGTTCTACCATCGCTTTGGGGTAGCCATTCGGTTGAAGATCATTTTTGATGATGTCTTGTTTTTTCTCGAGACCTTTCTCTGTATTACAGAGCCCGAAAGCACGATCTAATAGAGTCTCGATGATTCCTCTTTTAATCGATTGATGGTGATTGGATTCGTGGTTCAGATACTGTCCCGTGTGAGTGGGTTTTTGGTAAACAGATATTTCCCACTTAGTGTTGGTCCTCTTCACCAATACGTCTAAGAATGGCAATTAGTTGTGGACTTCCTTCTCCATTGTGAAAGTGATGGAAGGTCTTACGCTGTTGATGTGTTTCAGGAAGGCGTCTAGTTCAGTTTTCCCATGGTTCCATATTATAAAGGTGTCGTCAACGTATCTCAACCAGACACGAGGTGTCTTGTGGGCTTCTTCGATAGCCAGAGTTTCAAACCACTCCATATATATGTTTACTATGACTGGTGAAGGTGACGATCCCATTGGCAGTCCCTCATCTTGTGAAAAGAATTCGTCCTTCAGTTGGAAAGAACAGTTTCGTACACAGCATCCTGGTAATTCCATAATTACTTCCATAGGTGGATTCGTTCTATCTTTCAGGTCCTTGTCTTCGGATAGCTTCCTTTTTATCGATATTTATTTTTGTATTATGAACTTTTCTTGGGAAATTAACTTTTCATAACTCTATTATCCAGCAGTCGTCCGAAATATCAATCTGCTTGGGTTTTTATGTCAATTCTTGTGTTTTAATTTTCACTCATCATTTTCGTATTTTCTCATCGTATATCATTGAAATGCTCTCTTCTCTGGAAACGGAAGTTAATTGCCGAGAAACAGATGAATATTTAGAACGACACCACTTATGTTTCGAAAAGGTACTCATTGTTAATACTTTTATGGATCAAGACAAGGAATTTGGGTGCAGTGATTGACCTTTCTCGACTATATTTATGAACCCCAACCATTTGTCAGTGATGATTTTTCGAGAGACTTCGAATACATTTCTTAGCCGATACATTCATTCTATTCTCATTCTATTCTGGGATTTCGACCGAGAACCATTTCTTATTATGGGGTTTTCGCCGAGAACTAAACCCGCTCAAGAGTCTTCTCGCTGATCGAGAGAAGACTTAGCGTTAGTTCCTCGAGGTTACCCTGTAATTTTCTTTTTCATGTTTTGTTTGTCGTTGTGTCTTGTTAATAAAATTTATTATTGATAAACGCTATGTTCGTCTAAATAATAATTCACCCATCACCAGTCCTGACATCCCCTTCAAAGAAGTCCTCATCAGATATTATATACTTGTGTCAGCGTTTTTTCCAAACCTCGAAAAAGTTCTGTTGTGCACTTTTTGGTATATTTTTGAGCTTTGTCAGCGATTCTCAATCGTCGCGAAACGCCGTCTTTTCTTGTGTCTCTTCAATCCTGGGAACAGAAAAACAGTTGCAGGGGGCCAAATCTAGTGAATACGGTGGCTGAAGCATGATTATGGTGTTGTTTTTGGCCAAAAAGTTGAGAACAAGCATTGACGAGTGAGCACGTGCATTATCGTGATACAGAAGCCATGAATCGTTTTTTCTCAATACCAGACGTTTTCTTCGTATTGCTTCTCACAAGCGGCGCATAACTTCAAGATAATACACTCCTTAGACCATGTGGCAAGAACTCCTGATGCACTATGTCACTTTAGTCAATGAAAACAGTAAACAAAACCTCAACATTTGATCAAACTTGGCGTGCTTTTTTGGGTCTTAGCTCTTCTGGGCTCTCATATTGGGAAGATTGAACTTTGGTTTCAATGTCATGATTCGTCATGACCAATCTATATGCCGACATCCTCAGCAACTTTCCTAATAGTGATTTGACGATTCTCCATAACAAATTTCTTCACTTCCCAAACACTTTCATCGCTTTTTTGATGTGCTCAGGTTACAGGAAGAACGGCGACAATCACATCATCTCGACCTTTTGTGATGAGACTTGCAAATATTTTTCAGACTCAGAGTACAATCACCGTATGCCACTGTCCAGTATTTTTGAGTCCTGAATTTCATGTTTTACACAAAATTCAATGTAAATTCTTTGATGTATTTTTACGATATCCGATAATCGCCTAACACGGAACACTTATAACTTTCATGCCTCTCACGAACAAACTAAATAGCTAAAAATGTGAACATATATTCGAGACGAGTGTACCAGGATAAAATAATCTTCAATCGAACATTCACGCGAACATTCACCTTATTTTTCGAACCGTCCACGTATGTGGTTACCAATTTGTGAATTATTACCTATCAGCATTATCATCTAGCGACTATACCAAATCTTTTCTCCAATTTCCACCACAAGGCCGGATTTATATGATATCATCTTCAGTTATTATCTCATTGAGAGTCAGCATCCTCACAGCTGAGTTATTACTACTAAGACAGAAAGTTATTGAGTACGAATAGTCGCTATGTCACAAGTCCATTGTTCATTATACTCTGCTATAAAGTTCTGTTAAAATCTGTTTTTCCATTAACCAGATGCCGTGCGAGTCCTAGCACTCGTTTGAATTGAATAAACACTTCTAAAAGTCTTTTTCTTATTATTCTGCTTGTGAATAGCAACGACGCCCGATAAGAGACATAATAGTCTGGGTGCCCGGCGACATAAGGTATCCAAGATGAATAACCAGCTGTAAATTTGTGTGTGGCTTCATCAAGTGTAGTCCGACAAGATGGTCTTGGCGTTTTTTATGAAGTGGGGGCGTTTATTCATAATTTCGTTCTAAAGTCGCACACCCGCAAAATTTTTAAAATTTATGCATAACGCACTTTCCAAGAAAGTATTTGAAAGAAAAATCAGTAAAATGCACAAAATTAAGCTGACTGACATTTCAATAACAGGAAACATCACTTTATTTGCTGACAACACTTACTTTTCTGGTATTATATCTTAGGAAACCGACTGGTGTGATTCTAATCTCTTGCTGAACATCGCCAAAACTAAAGTTCTCTCTTTCAAACGCGGTTCGCTAGGATTTGCTACTAGCAAGTGACCTGGCAGAAAAGAATAATGGATGAATGAAGGCACTGAAAAAAGATTTGATGCGAAAAAAATATTTTTTTTTATGCCTCTTATAGGTTAAGTTATGTCCAAAGTAAGTGGGTTTATTCAACCCTCCACCGCAACCCGCAAGGGTTTATTGTGGCTCACACCTAGTCACACTCGACCAAATGAACACATCTTCTTAACGAAGCTGATTAGTTTGTACGGTGAGTGGTCTTTCAGATCAGATGGTAAGAGTACGGCTCTGCCTAACTCTAAAAACCTGATTCGGTCCTCAGCGGGGCAGGCACAAAGTATGTGCTCTGCCGTTTCATCATTTTCCAAACAGAGGCGACACACACTGTCTTCCAACAGTCCAAATCACTGCATATGATGATTCAAATGACAGTGACCTGTGAGAAGGCCTGGTAGACATCGTAGTTCATCCCCACGCCTTAGAGAGCCAATCCTGGAAGATTCTGCTAAAAGTCCATAAATCTTCTTACCATCCAGGTGTTCAATCTTTGTTTGGTATAGCCTAAAGCGATGCCAATGACAGGTTCCGGTCCGATGAAGTTGCTTGCAGCACCCTTCTTTGCAAGGGAGTCAGCAGCCTCATTGCCTTCCAGGCCAGTATGGCCAGGAATCCAGACCAGAGACAATCTGTTGAGTCTTCCTATCGAGGCGAGTCGTTTATGGCAATTTGCTACCAATTTAGAGATCCAGTTCTCTCTACTCGGGAACAGTACTTTATAAGGTGCCTCTTATAACTTATATTCATGAATGGTATTGTGATAGCACTTCAATGTGTCACTAAAATAAAGAAATCTGGGTCAATGCTGGAAACAGATTCAGACCCTTTTCGAGCACCCTAAATATAATTCATAGTCGGTAACAAAAAGATATACTCCATGTCAATTTCAACGTAACATTCCCAATTCCATTTAGCAAGAAGCCAATCTAGAAGCTTATAACCCTATATATTGACAATGATATAAAATACCTATTGTGACGTGATGATAATAGGACTAAGAAAGTTGTTTCTAAAGTAGCGATGGATGAATAATACAGTTTTTGGAAAAACGTTGGGGCTCAAAAATGATTCATTGGTCACAGACAAGTTTTGAGAAAAAGTTAGCCCTGCAATTTCTTCTTGATTTCAATGTGTGATCCTGGAATGTTGTCATCTGGAAACATCAAATTGTTGTATGACATCAAATGTCATATAAACCTGAGATTCGCAAGAATATCTACAAAAGAGTGAAATCGTGACCTTAATCAGAGAACAAAATGTTAGCTAGGTAACCATTTACAGATCAATGAGAGAAGAAGGTATATCTTGCAATATTTTTCCGGAAACTGAAAGACCTCATGTTTCATTACAAAATAAGGTTCATAGGCATGTCGCTGTTTTAGGGTCTCGTTCAAGTACATTTAAAGTATATCAGTTCGAGGATATCTACAATCAGAAGTTATATCAAAATGGGTTTGAAAAAAAAACTACAAGGAAAAAACTAGTTAATTGTTCAGTGATGAGTAATCATACAATTCTCATTAGATTACGGTGTTTATACATATAATGATAATGTATGTTTTACGTAAAATTTTTAACAAAGTTCCAAGGAGATACTTCACTTTTATTTGGTGAATATTTGAATCAAGTTAAAAGAGAAGGGAAGTCTCGATGCCATTCTTAAAATAAAACTCTTTCGCCAGGTAGGAATGTTCCGTTTCGAGTTCCAGACATCGCGTGCCACATAATGAAGTACTTTTTCACGTCGCAATAATTTTAATTCGTTCAAGTTTCATGCCGATAAAAGAGTTTTATAGCTGAATTTGTTCGTATATACCATTAGCATGATATCGGTTTTATGCTACATTTCTTTAGAATTATGGAACGAGGTTTTGAATTAATTTCAGTAGTAAAACCGATTTCTTACATAGTAATGGATAAATACTTGAAAATTTTCACAAAAATATTTCAAAAATTCTAGACGAATACATCGATTTTTTATTTAAACCTCTACTCTTACACTCTTGAGGGTTGATAACACCAAGTTCAAATGACGAAGTACCCCTTGACTGAACCATTTTGGATTTTTATATTTTCAGGCTATAATTTTAGGTTGATTTTGTATTCTTTGTCCTAAATTAATGCTCTTCGTTTAACATACATACCGAAAAAACATTTTGTTGAATCAGACTATGTTACAATTTTTTATTCAAACGAGGAACCAAAAATGAGCCTGAAATTATTGCAAATTCAAAATTTTCAGAAAATGAAAGCCAGCAGAACCCAAGTAATACTCATAAAATGGGCGATAGATAAGATCCTGAAACGGCTCTATACCAGGGTGGTCCTAGAAGTACCCGGCCTGACCAAGAGATGGCGGTAGTTGTTTGAAAAAATATCACGGAATTGAAAAGTACACAATATATAACGCCTATGTTTCAAGTTTGAAGACGCTGCGTTGATTAGTATTTGTTTGGCAGCCATCAATATCGAACGTTTTCGATGAATTTGTGAAAATGGAGAAAATTGGTCATCGTTATGTGGTACAATACTCTGGGTGAGTCTGCTCCTTCAATCACAACAGTAAAATATTGGGTAGCAGCAAAAACAGTGTCGTGAGGATGTTTCAATTGAGTGTTTAGCGAAGTTTTACAGCAACAAAGCAGAATTCTTACGTCGTTTCATAACCATCCATGAAACATGGGTCTATCACTTTGCACCCGAGACAAAAGAACAACCAAAACAGTGGATTCAAAAGGGAGAACCGGCTCCAAAGAAGGCAAGGACATGGCATCCGTTTTTAAGGATGCGCATGGGATAAGTTTCATTGACTATCATTAAAAAGTAAAACTATCAACGGCGAGTATTATGCACCAGCTCACAAATCCATTATAGCAAAGACCAAAATTAACGAAATAAAGTATGAATTGCTACCTCACGCACCCTATTCACCAGATTTAGCCCCCTCGGATTATTGTCTGTTCCCAAAGTTGAAAAAATGGCTCAGTGGCCAAAGATTTTTCAACGATGAAGAAGTAATATCAGCAGTTAATGGCTAATTTGAGAAGAAAGACAGTTCTTATTATAAAAACGGTATCCAAATATTGAACGTAGCTGGGAAAAGTGTATAGAGCTGCAAGGAAATTATGTTGAAGAATACATACATTTTTATTCCAAAATGTTTGTGTTTTATTTGTTGGGCCGGTACTTCTGGAACCACCTCGTAACTATGGTGTACTCCGATATAAGAAAATATTTCGTCACTTGAATGATGAGCAAATGATTTGGAAATAGAGTTTAAAATTTGCCTAAAATGATGGTCAGAAAATACTTGTTGAGATCTAGACTACTTAAAGTGATACTATCAGCTCAACAGGGGTGATACCTCAATTGAGTATTGGATAAACTTCAATTACATTGGAAATACTTCAAAATTATTCAAGTGTTCAAAGTACCTACTTCAAGTACTCAAAATTTTGTCAACTACGAACTGCCTCATAAAGTTATAAAGTACTGTTCCCTAGCATAGAGGACTGGATCCTCCGGGAGAAGGAAATATCAAGAGCAGATAGTTGTTGGTTCACAGATGGATCAAGAACACCTTCCGGTTCCGGTGTTTTCGGTCGCAGACCCAGGACAGAGATATCAACCTGCCTAGGAACCTATGCGACTGTATTTCAAGCGGACTCTCCTCGATAGGAAGACTCAACAGATTGTCTCTGGTCTGGATTCCTGACCTGGAGGACAATGAGGCTGCTGACTACCTTGCAAAGGAGGGTGCTGCAAGCAGTTTCATCGGACCAGAACCTGTCATTGTCATCGCTTTAGGCTTTGCCAAACAAAGATCGAACACCTGGAATTATGGCAGGATATTCCAGGAGTGGCTCATTCCAAGGCGTTTATTCACCCTTCGAAACATGATACCAAACAGTTGTTGGACTACAGTAGGGATGAAGTACGATGTCTAACAGGCCTTCTTACAGGGCACTGTCATTTGAATCATCATATGCAGAGACTTGGACTGTCGGAAGACAGTGTGTCTCGCCTCTGTCTGGAAAATGGTGAAACAGCAGAGCATATACTTTGTGCCTGCCCCGCTGGGGACCAAATCAGGTTTTTAGAGTTTGGCAGAGCCGTACTCTTACCATCTGACCTGAAAGACCACTCACCATTCAAACTAATCTACTTCGTTAAGAAGCTGGGTTTATTTGGTCGAGGGTGAATGGGTATGAGCCACAATAAACCCTTGCGGGTTGCGGTGGAGGATCGAATAGACCTAACCTTACTCAAAATATACAGAGTGAGTACTTAAGTACTCGCTCTACAGATTTTTAATGTGCATGGTCGATGCGTAATTACAGTAACAGGCAGTTTCTTTCAAAGTAGTTAAATTTGGAATATTAATCTCAGTGGAATCACAGAAGGTTACCTAACAGATATTTATGGTGAAAATATAATTTTCTTACGAGTCCAACTTGAGAGAACAAATTCTTGAAATCCGTTGAACACAATTTTCACTTCTGTGAGAATGTAAAAGCCCTTTCGTATTTGCAACATAATTGAGAAGAAATAA
Source organism: Leptinotarsa decemlineata (assembly GCF_000500325.1). NCBI lineage: Eukaryota > Metazoa > Arthropoda > Insecta > Coleoptera > Chrysomelidae > Leptinotarsa > Leptinotarsa decemlineata. Next base: position 99,823 of record NW_019290852.1, on the reverse strand, counting down.
TAAACCGCTGTTTTTTGCGTATCAGTGAATACCAACATAAGTTTCCTCGAGGCAAAAAAGCATAAATCAATACGACCTCCATTATATATGCAATAGCTGATTCGATTTCAGTTGTGACTTTCAATTTTTATCACAATAAAACTAATATGAATAATCAATGGCGGCTAATGAATATGCATCGCGAAAACAATGAACAAACATCCATAAATTCCGTCACAAAGACTGGTTCTATGAATATAAAGTTATGCCGAGCGCATAAAAATTTAATGGCGGCATTAGACTGGAGAGATACACGAAGTGTTTTTATTCATTCGTGAGCTGGATGACCCAAATATATAGCATCCAGTTGATCCACACGAGTTCAACAGGAACTCAAAACAATAGGTCCCTAATGACAAAGGCGAGACAAAACAAAGGAAAAAGCTTTCAAATTTAAAGGTCTCATGATCATCAAAATGTGGTGTAATCCATTTCTTTTCTTGTTATAGATAGAGCTAAAGAGTATAAAACAATGAAAGAAAAATTATGCGCGGATCAAATTAAAATACGTTAACCGTTCCGATTTCCGGTAATCTTGCTCAACCTGATAACGATTCAATCAACCTTGGTCACAATATTTTAGTACTCTGTTCTATCCTTGGTCTGTTGACCTTTTGAGACCAATCAACATCCACCCTGAAATTAATCTAAATTCAATGGTCAAAGAGGAAACAGACTGGTTCAAGTTTGACGATAGCTGTGTCACTAAATATACTGGCAATATCTTGAATTTATTGGAGACTCCGGAGACACCTTACATTTTATTCTATGAAAGAGAGGACATTGACAGATCAAAATCTTCAGGTAATGTGGTGCTGCAGGTTTTTCCGGGTTTTCCTGCAGCTGAGAAAGCAAATGCGCCACTGGAATGCCAATTAATTTTTATTGTTGTTTTTATTNACCACTTGGGATGTTTCGAGTAGGTACTCATTGTTAACACTTTCATGGATTAAAATACGGAATTCGGGCCAAAGTGGTTATCCTTTTTGACCATATTTATGACCTCGACCAATATCAGTGATGATTTTTTTCGAGGGTTACTTCGAACAAATTTTTTTGCAGAGGCATGCATTCATTCTGTTCTGAGACTTCGGCCGAGAACTATTTCTTATTCAGGGGTTTCCGCCGAGAACTAAACCCTCTCTACAGTCTCCTCGCTGATCGAGAAAAGACTTATTTCCTCGAGGTTACCCTGTAATTTTCTTTTTCATGTTTTGTTTGTCGTTGTGTCTTGTTATTGAAAAATTTTGTTAATGATAAACGCTGTGTTCGTCTAAATAATAATCCACCTATCACCAGTCTCGACAGTTCGACAATAATTGACCTCATTGTGCAATTTAACTCGACTTTATGTCAGCATTACACTGACAATATCTCCCAAATATCTATTGCCTCATTAGCTCAATTCGCACTGTACTTTCCAAACTAGACTGCCTCTCCTACGTCGTGGCAATGCTTATATAACTCGAAGGATGTCTATAGAAGCCGGTGGAACAATTCTCGAAGGGAGTCGGCGTTCCAGAATTTTCGAGAGAGCGCGATCTTGGCAAAGTCGCAGTCAATCGGTGAAGGCCAGTGTCGGACAGTGTTATTTTTTTCAGGGGATAATTCACAAACGGTATTCACATAACTGGTTTCCAATAATATATTTGAATACGTTTCAATTTTATTAAATTAAAATCATTGTTGTTTTCAGTTCAGTCGTAGTATACATGTGTCAAAACAAGTTATTTCGTCATTTCCATTGAAATAAACATTATGATGATGCTAAACCTGGTGTATTCCATTAATTAAAAAAAAAGAACCAGGGCCAATTGTCTAAGCCAAGAAAGAACCCCGTTACATTGAATTAAACAGCTCATAAATATTTCCTTTCAAAATATTGAGCCTGTATCATTTCATCATTCGCTATAAACTCAGCAGTTATTTTCTCATTTGGATAGATTCGTTGCCAACAAAAACATCAAGAACAAATCATCCGACCGCTTCGGGAGATACATCAATGTTTTTAAAACCCAACATTTGTCTGTCGACATCAGATTTGGTTGGAGAGCTTCCAAAAACATCCAAGGTAACTAATTCCATCTTACAAACTGATAAATGTACCGATAAAATAAAATTCTGGATGTTTTCACGGGATAAATAAACTGGCAAATAGCACAGTAGTAAAAGTCAAAATTTTTCATAAACCTGTAATCAATTATATGAATATATCAAAATAGATTATTTTTAGCAGCATCGCAAATAACATATAAAAATAGCACAACTGTTGTTTGCGAATTTTGAGAACAGTTTGTTTAAACATTAATATCGAAATACAGTCAATAAAAAGTAAGTTGTAAATGGACTTGCCGTAATTTGAGTTTTTAGGTCTTCATAACTATTCTAGTACGAGGCAAAGTATTATAAATAAATATAAACATCTTAGGAATACACAATAGTTATTCAAGATGATTTATTTTAAAGGATTAATACTCAATCTAGTCAGTTTTCTGAATCAATTATGATCTGTTCCATTTCACAATTTGAATTCACTGAATAGTTTTAGTTTATCTAAAAGGTTCCGTTCCCAAATTCATTCAGAAACGTGAAAAAATTCAAAAATCATCCAAAAATGAAGTGTTTACATCATTCAATAAGATATGTAAATTTTAAAACAGTGTTTAGGAAAATATGGTATGCCTTCCGTTGGATCCATTCAAAATATCTTTGCTTAATAAATGAATAACCTTAGAAATCTGGAGATTTGTAGTTTACATGAAAAATTACGAGAAATTCATTTTATCAGTAACAAAAATTGTTCTTGGGAATATGTCAATACCCCATATAATTATTAGAGTCTGAACTACATTCAGTACATATTTTTTTTCACGTATGAATTGATATATTCACATGACAAGTCGTGGCACCAAAATTTTACATTATTTTTATGTAAGTTTACACGACTGGCACACTCTTTATGTTATGTATTTCTCATCCATTCTACATGTAATACTGAAATGGAAAATTAAATATCAGTAAAATATACAACGTGTAATTACAATTATAGCCGTGGCTTTGAATTAACATTGATATTCATTGTGAATTTACAAAAATAACTACTACATCTTTCTGAAACATACAGGGTGTCCCTGGACTTCCTCTTTTCCTCTCGGGAATATATAGATGGGGTCAAAATATCACGTTATCATTATTATTTCTGCTTTGATAATTATTCATTTCAAATAATGGTGGACGAGCGGGTTTGATGTCGTCGAGTTGACTTCCAACAAAAAATTATGTGAAACACACGTTACTCAACGGCCAAGGACAAATTATTCATAAGTACAAAGAGATAACTTGATACGTGGTGGTGTAGACTGATAGTTGATGAAAATCAATAACGTATTCAAGAAACACTTCATTGTCAGATTTTCATACAAAAACGCAACACCTGTTTCGCTATACAATAGATTCTTCAGGCGTGTCTGTACTAACACGCCTAGACACCCCTGAAGAAGACATTGCATAGCGAAACACGTGTTGCGTCTTTGTAAAACTTTCAACTGTAATCTCAGAATAAAGTATTTCTTGAATAAGTTATAGCTTGCATACAATCATCAAGAAGATTGGAAAAAAATTTATAACACTTTTATCGGCCATTTGAAGATATTCTTTATGAAAGCGAATTGAAAATTATGTTTTTCCATTCCCTATGAAATAGCGTTTGACATTGAAAAAAAAATTCTTCCACGCAGAACGTTATGAGACGTACTTATTTGCTGCCGGCTGGCGATAAAATTAGACAAAAAACGTTTCAAAAAGTTACTTTGTACGTCAATGAAGCGATAAGAGGTAATAATGCTATGTGACAATTTGAATGTGACCTCGGGAAACAAAGGTAATTACTCAGAGTTTTTATAGCTCCAAAATATACATTTTCAACCGATTACTGAAAATTATCACGGAAAAATATAGAATATTCACGAAGGTCCAATTCTAAGGCATGATATGCAGAAACTGTGTTATCATCGAATTTTTAAAATATATTTGAATATTTTGCATTTGAATTTTTGAATAATAATGTCGAATAATACAATACTTAGTTCATACCTATATATTATAACGAAGCTCAAAATCATGTGAAAATAAATTAATAGAATATTATTATGGGCAACAAGAGAGGCATTTTGAGACAAGAGGAATTGTTATACTGATGTTGACAAATGCCAAAATTACGACAAATGCCAAAATTACATTAGTACGGTTCCGAAATCTGACACGATAACCTCCGAACGGCTTCGAAAGGACCCGATGTAAATCATATATTTTGGATATTCATTGAAAGAAGTTTCTTGTAGAGGAGTTGATATTTCTTGTTGTATTTTTTAAGTATGTAACCTCCCACAATCTGAAAAAGGAATTTAAATCGACAGATAATCTATTAAAATGCAATGAAGCTGAAAAATTTGAAAAGTACGACTAATCGGTTAACGATATATCCACAACTTTTTGAACTTCGTATATACTGAATTCTCATCTGACACGGACAAAACCAGAGAATACGGTTGAAAAAACAAAAAAGTGAAATTATATAGGTGAAACTTCATTACCCTTAGATGTAAGAAGAAAGGAACATTGTGAATATATAAAGGGTAGACGGATAACACAATTGGGGCTGGTGATTATTTCAATATTAAATTCTACAAAAAGGATTTGAAGCTTCATATCTTCTATTAATTATCTGCGAGCGCTTTCGACAGTTGGTAGTACTGTCATCTTCTAGGCACTCCTCCTGAAGTTTGAGGATTTATTTTCTAAATCATTAACCAAAATTTGTGAATACAAGGTACCTACTGACTTGCCCTAAAAAGTTAAAAAGTAAGTTTCGTTCATTAAGAAGATGTCTTTTCAAGAGGTATGTCGTTCTATGAACGAGATTATCAGTCAAACTTGGATTGTATATTTTGACAGCATCTTTGCTAATTACAGATAGATCTGATGTTTTTTAGATATTTTTTACTGAATTAGATCAACATTTTTCCAAAGGTTTTTTTCCATTCAAATAAAACTATCAACGATAGCTCCCAAAATGTCTTTTCCTTTCGAAATAGATGATCTTCATGACTTTTTCCTTCTTTGTTACAAAACTAGTTCATAGAATCCCGCTAACCAATAAATTTAAGTATTTTTAGCAAAGAAAATTGTTTGGATACCTTCACTGAAAACTTAGTTCAGGATCAGCATATATGCTTCAGTTATTGTTCCAAAGGTCAAACGAAAGCAATTTCTCAACAAAAAAGATCTTCAAATACTTTGGAAAATAACACCTTATACCTCACCCGAAAAACGTTCTTCAGTTTGTACAATGCTTTCTGTTTTTCTCTACCTAGATTTTAGTAACTCCGAAATCGGTTACAAAAGATGTATCAGGTTCACCTACAATCTTTAAAAATCATTCTTCACTTTCTGAACTCCAAATATGTTCCAGACTGAAAATGAAATATCTTCGTTCTGGCTTTTTTCAGATTATAAATAGTTACCCTGTTGAAATATGTTCAATAGCAAAAGCTCCACACATTTCACAAGTGCTTAGATCCATTTTGATATATTTGCGAGCGAGAATGAGTACCGACTCGACATCTGGACTTTTTTATCGATCCTCATATATTTTCACAGGCGCCCCAAAAAACCGTTCTATTGGATTCGTCAGATCAGATGAGATCTTGTTCCAAGTCTTTACGGCTAATTCGTCTTCAATATATGTTAGAGTAGTGTCAATCGATTATATTTCAATGGAATTTGGAGCAATTCTTCAAAATAAATAAAGATGGTATGGACGTGTGGTAATAGGTTCCAAGAGTACTCAATTAAGTTTGATATATATGGATTGCTCACCTCTACGTGCTTTCCAAATAACATAGAGCAGGGGTTCCCACCCGGTGGTACGCGTACCACCAGTGGTACGAGGGAACGTTTCAAGTGGTACGCATGAGTGATGTGAGCAACATGCTGTTAATAGCAAACATGACTCCATCCATCCATTGAGAAGCATTAGCTGCTAAAGGTATGCCGGAAAATCTTAACTCCGTTCTATCAGATGCTGTGAAAGTTATCAACTTCATAAAGGTTAGGGCTCTAAACATAAAATTATTCTCCTTTTGATGTGTGAAGAAATGGGTGGCAAGTTCAAAACTTTACTCCTGCATACAGAAGTGAGGTGGTTATCTCGCGGGAAAATTTTGAACCGTGTCTTTGAACTGAGATCAGAAGTTTTCATGTTTTTAAGTGAAAAAATCATGACATAAAAAAATTGTTTGCTGATGAAGAATGGTTGTCAAGATTGGCTTACCTAGCCGACATTTTTGACAAACTCAACACATTGAACTTGGGACTCAGGGACCAAACACAACAGCTTTCACAGCCAGTGACAAAATAAGCTTCTTCAAGAGAAAGTTGGGCCTGTTTTGTTCACGAATACAGGAAGAGAATTTATCTGCATTTCCCACTCTATCATCATTTTTTGAAGAAAATGAAATATTTCCAATGCCAGATGTGGTTGCAGATATCATAGGCCTTCAAAAAAGCTTTAAGAAGTATTTCTCTGAAAATTATTCAAAAGTGGACTGGATCAGAAATCCTTTTTCGGGAACCTCACCAAATGAATTGGAACTAAAAGAAAGTTTTATCGACCTAACAGAAGATAGTTCCATAAAAGATTATTTTAACGACAAATCTTCAACTAATTTCTGGATCGGATGTGAAACCCAGTATCCTTTGCTCTTTCGGCAAGCTCTGCTATTTTTGATGCCATTTGTTACGAGTTACTTGTCTGAGAGTGAATTTTCTGAACTCTTATACATACAAAATAAATATAGAAGCAGAATAAGTGTTGAAGTTGAAGAAAATTTAAGAGTGAACATAAGTTCCATTACTCCTAAGGTTGATATTTTAATCACAGAAAAACAACAACAAGTTTCGCACTAAAGACTATAAACGTATATTTTGTATGATGATTACTTTTTTGCTGACTTTTTAATAATTTTTTATTTGTATGTTTTTAGACCTATGGGTAATAAATTAAACTGTAAATTAATACATTTTAATCTTTGTATTCCTCCTTTATTATAAGCATGGTATAAATAAACAAATATCTAACCATTAAATACGAAGTTTTCTCAGGAATTCAATTAAAAAAGCCTTTGAACACCTCTAAAGTAAATATTATTTGTTTATTAAAATATTTAGGTCTGGTGGTACGCCAATATTTCTAAAAAAGTCAAGTGGAACGTAGGTGCCAAAAGGTTGGGAACCCCTGGCATAGAGTCCTTCAGAAACTCCAAGAAGGATATAGAACTGAACTGATCATCTTGTGGAAGCTCATTCCACGACATATTCAGATAGGGATGCATTCTTTGGGACACGTTCTCCAAATTGAATACACAGAATGGGCTGGTTGATGTCTCTGATCGCTAAAAGTAATCGTTTGGTTTTTCTTTCAGCACATTTCTATTTTGCTTTTGTATAAATGAATTCATGTATGACTTATGGGTGGCCGTCTCATCGAGAGATTCGCGATAATTAGACAGAGTCTGATTTTTTGAAAACTAGCGCGTCTCGAAGAAAGAAACATTTACCCAAATTTGATGTGAAAGAATCATCAGAAAACTGAGTGTGACCCAAACGATAAAATATTTCAATCACTGTTTTCTAATGAGTTTTGATGGAATCAAGAAACAGTTTCACTCTTAGATTTAAATTCCGCAGTAAACTGAACGATACGTAATCACCTCACAATTCCGAATCTATAAAAAGCGAATAACTCGTAGTGTGGTTTCCTCCCAAAAGAGCAATCCCAAATTAAATCACTCACATCTAAACTAAAACCCTACCCAATAATGCAAAATTAATCCCAGCTCGACGAGCGACAGCTTCCCAACTAACCACTGCCGCGTCTGTAGTTATATCCAGGAATATCCGGCGGATACTATATCATCCGCACTCGCACACACCAACACAAAGCGGACAGAAATTGGGTCGCGAATATGCGGACACGAAACAGCGCGGTCCGGCGCAATGACTATCACGGCGGGAGTTCAGTCTCACACTGAGAGACCGCGACACTTACAGGTTTGACGGGCTGGCGTAGTTTGCGTGCGCTTGCGCGGCCTCTTCGCCAGGCCCAGGACTGTCTACGTGTAGCTGCGAAAGAGTGTACCTCCTAACGTGTGCCGTAGCATGCAAAACGAGTGCATCGAGAGAATGGACGGACGCGAGGCGCGAGGAGATGCAACGCGCGGATCGAGAGGAGATAGGGACGGAGAGATATAGCGATTTAGCGGACGGGCAGGGCCGGTACAGGGACGTGGGCGACATGAATACCAGTAGACCTCTACTTGAATTGTGGCTATCAACGAAAAGTATTTTCCATCTGTCGTTTGTATGTTCTTATATTCCTTGAAATGAGATCGCTTCAGAACAGAACGAAATATTGAAACCATTCTTTGACAACGAGAACTGTTGTATGACAGTTGTTAAGTAAGGTTTTCCAATATCATAATTATAATAAATTTCAAGATATCAACTTGAGCGTCTGATCTATCTTAACAAAAAGCTACACGAGAGAAGCCACACTATGTATTTGCATGAATATTCACTAGAATTTTCGTCCTTCTTTCAACCAGTTCGTCCCACAAGCAAGTTGTTGTTTCCTTGATAACTATCAAACTCGAAAATGCCCAATAAATCCTACTTTTAGTCGGGATAAACTTTTAATGACTTTTCCTTTGGCAAATTATCAGTAACTATCTAAAACATTTTGTTTTTTATCTACAGGGTCGTATTTTCAATAAATAAAAGCAAACTAATAAAAGGATGAACAAATCAATATAACACAAGTTAAGCACACATAATCCGATCTTGATGTAAAAATTCACTTCTGCTATATCATAGAATCCCATGTAGTGTACTCTGAAGTTCTGCAACCTTTCCCTGTTCCAAAAAAAAAAATCAAAACATTTCCCCAGTCGACGGTGACCCACAATGATCTCTTTTAGTAGGCGCAATTCATTTCTTTTCGGACTTCGAAAACCTTTGAATATGTGCTGGGCGTCGATTCACCAAAGTGTGACGAGGGGAGCTAGACTTTCTCTCAACCTGAGTTGAACCTCAAAACGATGAGCAGCCAAAATCTGTCGCGTATTTCTGATATGTACCGCTCTTGGTGGAATCAAATGCGCCAAGTCACTTGAACACCTCTCGTGACAGTATATATAAAAGGGGGACAAATCTCCAACCTTTTTTCGATGTTTCAGACTATTAAGGCTGCAAGTAATGTTAGTGTCTTCAATCAGACGAATGGCTCTTTTCTGGATGGAGTCCAGCAGCTTCAGGGTATGCTCAGGGACGAAGCTCCATACATGTGAAGGTCTGATCTGAGCTTTATAAAGCATCAAAAGTTGCTGAGGTATGTACAGTTTTCTGGTTCGAAACAGTGTTCCAAGCATTTGAAAAGCAACTTTTACAATTCCAGCGACATGATTATTTTCACCCCAATTCGAAATCACCTCTAGATCCTCATTAACATATGCAACCTCCTGCAGCAAGTAACTGATATACAATAAAAAAAGGTTGGACACAATATGGATTCCTGGAGAACACCAGAGTTGATGGTAAAAGTATTTGAGAGATATTCATCGACTGCTGGAACACTGATTTTATATATACATTTCCAAGACTAAAAATGTTAATCGATTTAATATCGAATTAGTTCACAACGTTTTAATTATCTACATCAACTTCTAGCAAAGACTCGCTTGTCCGTTATAGAGCAATCAGGAGGGCTTACTTCTTCCTCTCTCTATTTTCGAATTATATAGTGATCTCTACGCTGACCTGTATGCCCTGAAATCATAGCTGTCCAGTATATGAACCATTTCTTGATTTTTTTTCAAACCAGTTTTCTTTTCTGTGGATAATCTGAGCAATTTGGTAAGATATACATATTGCAGGTGTAGACATGGTTTGCGTGAGTCATCTTTCCGGGAAAATTGAGAATCAGTAGCAGAATTTTGCGAAACCAAATACGTTTAAAACAAAAAGATACAGTACTGAATGAAATATTTAACAAACTGTAATGGATGGTACGCTCAGCGAAAAAAAGGTAGCTGCCTTAGGCGTGACTTGTAAAAGTGTCTGGCGAATCTTGTAAACAAGTTCGATCTTGTGTAATGATCGGTTAGTGAGCTGATAACAATCCAAGGGATATTTACGAAATATCTACAAAGTCTCAAGAGTGGCAGTATGGTAACAGTATTTTTGGGAATTGAATGGGATCTGCTGTCGATTCAGACAGCTCTTAGTAATATTATAGAAGATGATCCCGCAAAAATTGAAGAGAATGATGATTCAACAACACAGTGCTACAGTGCTTTTCCGTATTGCTCATTCAAGCTGGATAGGTAGAAGTACAACTGAGTGGTTTACTCGGTAATCCAAATCCAGGTTTTCTGTGGAGACACAGAAATGTGCCACACTCTACCTGATTCATTGGAAGACATACAAGAACAAACTTGACTTCTGTAGGGATGTTTCCAGCATTTACTTTATTGATACGACAACTTTTTGCCTACAATCCAATATTTCTTGCATTTCTCGGAAAACATATTGTTGGCATTTCAAAGTAGACCGATTTGCAAAAGCGAAGCAGTAATGGATAGAAAATCAAAAGCTCTTTCCAATGAGGCATCACTCAATATTCATTCCTATCGCAAATTGGAAGGTGAAACTTTTAAAGGGTTGAAGTTTTTTGCAAAGGTTTTGGATGTTTGCGATTAGTTCTATTCCTGGCTGGGGGTTGTTTGGGGATAACGGGTCCAATGAAAATCTTACTAAAAGCAACATTGGAATCCTTATAGATTTCTTCGATAATACATCCTGAAGTGGAGAGGGAGACTAGGAGGAACAGCTCAGACAGGAAAGTTCAATGATCAAGGATTGGGCAAACTAAAAAGATGGACGAATGTACATGGAATAACATTTAAAACCGTCAAAAGTGGATGCTGAGCAGTCATTCCGAAACACCTGGTGATTAGACGCGAGTTCACATCAAAGCTATTAACTCGGTCAATTTCTAAACCAATTTGAGGCCATAATGAAATCAACGAGCGTATCAATGACCTACGGACAACCAGGGAATGATACTACTCAATGGCTATCATTCACGAAGCCGGAGAAGAACCACCATGTCAAAGATTTCCCGTATCTCTCGATAGAGGGCATCTGTAACAAAACCTGGAATAACTCATCCAAATTGATTTTTGTTGACAAAAGCCATTGTGGTCAACTGTTAATCGGTCTCTGTATTCTTTTACTTTTCTTTCCATGTCGGTAGCCTGGCGGTTTGACGTGGGTGCTTTGTTCACTCAGTCAATCGGCCGATGTGTGAGTCGATGGTTCAAGCCGCAGGCTGAACGCTCGATTTTAACTTGCTGTTGTCCAACTGTGTTAGGAATCACACGTTGAAAGGTAAGACCTCGTTAGTCCTTAGCTCGAACAAGTTTCGACTTCTGGGGGTTATCGTTCGTAGGGGTGTGATAGTTGGTTAACGGAAAAAACATATTTTAAACACACATATTTGACTCATATTTACGACTGAAATAGTTTAATAGAGAAAATATTGAAAAACCAGTCTTACACCATGACTGCAAAAAACTCATGAGGCAGTATTATAATTCCTGCATTCCTTGAAATAGTCCTAACAAATTCATTCAATTACCTCTTATACCAAGGTACCAAAACCCGATTTCAGACAGATTGTTTCCTAACACCAAATGAAAATGTTGAATTATGTACACGAAAATCTGTATGGGTTGCCCAAATCCCAGAGCCGACCCTGGCAGCGAATCTCGAAACGCGAAACTTGGAGCATGCGGAACGAAACCATCGAAATTCGACAGACGCGATATGCGCGAAACATCTGCGGGGATTTCGTTTCCGAGAAAAGAAATCCACTCGGTGAATCGTATCTGATATCAAACGGAAAATAAATTCGAACCCCTTGAAGCAGTTTACAGGACCGGCACAAGACAGACAGAGCCTGATAAGAGCCTCATTTATTTGGAATAAATGATTCAGGTATATCAGTAAAATGAACTTTCCTATATTATTTACCAATGTACAGGGTACTTATCCAGTAGAAACGTGGCATATCGAAATTAGTTTTTTCAAATGAAGTGATATACTTGTATAGTGCTTTCCATATTTTGATTCTATCCGAGAAATATGTCCAATTTCAACATTAGGAAATAAATTTAACAAAAGATTTGTATTCAATTCTATTCGGTCATTATATATCTTATTGATTAACAAATATTCCAACAAGTTTAATTTTCAAAATCTCTCTTCCATATAAAAAATTGCATGGCCTTGATTGAACGTTCGTCCGTCCGTCTGTTATGTGGAATTGGTCCTCACATCCTATTTTCATGATCTTTCAATCTTCAGAAATAGGTTTTTCCAGTTTGACCAGTATAAAGTATTGGACAAGAACCACAAGACAAATTGATCTTTCGTACACTTGAGTATTGTCTTTATTGTCTGTAAGCTACATCCAAGTCTTTGTTTTTTACAGAACGAACGATATCATTGGTGAGTTTACCAAAGTATATATCACTATCCTATGACGCTTAATTTCCTTCCTTGAATGTTAATATACTTGATTCACAGCTTGTTTGGAGTCGATAATATCCAGTTTACAAAGGTTGTTGATAGTAACTTGTTTGAAACTTATTTCTCTATGAAAATTACTTTCCGATATTGGAATATTCAATAGTTAGTGAAGCATACTACTGAACGATGTTACTTTACGTTGACTTGGAAAAAAACTATTTTCAACGTTGAACTTTCCCAGGAATGAAATTTTTGAGGTGATGAACCTTTCCGAGAATCTATCTGAAAAGAAAGGATTTTTGTGACAACAGTTTGTTCAGGAGAATCTTTCTTGATAACGAATGACTATTATTGGACACAAAAAATATAAAACTTTCATCTATACAAGAGTAGACATCGTCAACTAATACAAAAAAAAATTCGGACAGAGCTCAGCTAATTTCCTATAATAATGATAATAATAATAATAACAACTTTATTCACAAGAGTAAGAGTAGATTTTTTNGACCAATTTTTGGGAAATACAGTTTTTGGCTTTCTACTACTCCATCTTGATACAAAAAGAAGTGGCAATCTTCCAAAGAAAGGAAGGAAACAATCAATTTTAGTCACTCTTAAAATTATAACCCTTTCAATTTAAAAAAATATTGTGTTTTATAAATGAATGTTTTTAGAGTTTTGATTGTGTTGATTCACTGATTGAATATTTCTGATATTGAGGTAATACCCTTTCCATGAGAATCTAGTATTGCTATAGCACTTTTGAGAACTGGGAACAGAAAAAACAGTTACGTCATTCAAAAACTTTTGTTCCTTTCGTAATACACTGAAAAGATCTTTGGGTCAATATACAAAAAAATCAGCTTCAGTAGACTGAAATTGTTTGTCAGATGGACTTTATTATCATGTCTAGGGAGAAATATGTTGGGTAAACTGGCATATGGTACAGCATTTTAAAAATCCCTTTGTATAAACGTCCTGACCATTTCAACAAACATTCTGGGGGGATTACCGCCACTTTATATGTGAATGCTAATTCACTGAGTAAATTCACACCGTGGTACTAACGAGTTAGGTTCATTAATTATCGAGAATATTTGTGAAAGTGTAAATTATAGCGGCACACATACAAACAGCAGAGTTTTCATTACATTTTAATGTAGGCGATATTTACCATAATTCCGGGGTAATACCGACTGCGCAAAAAAGCAAAAATTNGGATGAAAACTATGAAAAATGTCTAATATTTCAGTTTTTTTATTTTTTGGAATGGAAATAACATTAGGTGATCAACAAAAATGTAGTAGTTTTCACCAAAATTGGTAACTTTTTGACCGCGTCGCCTTTAGTTACAGTCCTTCATATTATTGCCCATTTTGAAAAACAGAAATTGTAATGTTTTTGACTTTTTTATAACATGAAATCGATAACGTTGAGAAATCCGTCTCCACGTTATATGAACCTTTTAATATGGAATGATATCCTGTACCCATTCCTTCTCCAGTTTGAACCATGACCCATGAAATATCATGTACGTTGATATGCATCTATTCCAGCAAAGTACTTTGCCGATTTCTGTCCGCAAAATTAGTTTTATTGCGGATCGCATTACCGACACCGTGTACGATGATGAAACTGAAATCAATAGTCGTGCATATAACATAACCTAATCGGTCATTATCCATTGAAAATTACTACAATTCATAGTCTCGATAGGAACGTTTTACTTCCATTATTAACCCGCGTTCCGTGACCACATCGAAAAAAAATTATTTATAATTTCCCCGTAAACACCATAATAGAAGAACGTATAATAACAGTTGTTGAAAACGGGAAACCATTTAATAAATTTCATCGTCCATTGTTCGAAAATATGGTATAGAGGCTCGAAAATATATAATGTTAGCATACACTTTATGAATTAGCAACGCTGAATTAATATTCGTTTGTACGTTGCATGTAACAAACGAACGTTTAATTACAATCCGTTTGAATGCGTATTTATTACGGCCTAAACAAGAACAATTTACGTAGAGCGATAGTATTATACCATTTGGATTATTCACTATTGTTTTGATTATCCCTTTGTTGCAAATCATTGGGATTCATTTACATATGTTAACGCGAGAGAAAGTTGCTGGTACGCGAACAATAAAAGCTGTATACAATCAGTTGTTTAATGTCATAGTGAATATAGCCTGTCTGATATTGATACAAAGAGACAAAGTGATACACTACTATTATTATTCAAAACACTTGCGAATTCAATGAACTGACAAATTCATGAAAATACTTTCTCATTAAAGTGCCTACTTGACCTGTAAGGAATACGACAGGTATAGTCGAAGTAAACGATACTGTACACTCTTAAAGTTGGCGGCACTCTCAAAGGCCAAAAAAAACCAATACATAGAAATGAACCGGCAGCGAACTAGTTCACATGGACTGTAAACTTGGCGGTTCTTATTGGATAATTTCAACTAACAGAGTTTTACAATTGGCTGAAGAGTCATAAAATTAAATTTGAAGTTATATCACGGTGACGAATAGAAATCGGGGACTCGTGGATGGTTATCGCCGTCGTGTTCAGTTCAGGAACTGATCGTGATTTGAGTGTTGAAATGTTACACAGAGAGTTTGTTTCAATGTATATAAGAATCTATACATACATACAACTCCGATGAAGGTGTTTTTTGACGTTATATAATTAATTATACGACAGTCAACAAGAGAGTTACGTAATCCAAAATAAGTTTCAGAAGGACAGATAATAATTACTCTGGTTCATGAGACAGTTTACTGAAAGTTATGCATCAACAAAATCATCATCATCGCTATTCTGATATGAATGAGTGCCTTTTTTCTGTTATATTATCTATTTATTCATTTCCATTTTCAATGCTTTCAGATCCTCTTTTATGTCATTCCACCATCCCGTCCTCGGTCTTTCTCGACTTCTTCGTTGGATTGGTGGCCATCTTCTTACTTTTTCACAGTGGAAAAGACATGGGCAACCAACCAACAAATGAATTGTGCAATTCAGTAAAGAAAACAAGACTGTTGGAATTAGTGTGTCAAAACAGCAAACAGCCTACCTTCAGTATAACATCCAGTCACTTCTACCTAGAACTAAAGGAATTGGTCACATATTAATCAAGAACTTGCTTTGTCTCTCGACTGTCAAACACCTTGGTATCAACACCTTATGGCTGATAGACATCGTATACAGACAGTTACGAGAGTCAGCAACGTCTTAATCGGAATACAATAGAACTGAAACTTACAATTAACCAATTGATATTCGCTTAAGGCATATTCGCCTAAGGAATAGTCGCTTAGTTTACTCGTACATTCGTGACGAAATTCGATATGCACTTCGAATGTCGCTGCTTTCTGTTTTTGGGTCTTCTTGCGACATTATTATGCGAAGAAGGTAGGCGATTTGCATTATTAACTGCCGAAATGTATGCACCATAAACGTTCAAACAGAAGTGGAGTTCATCATCACATTAACATAGAAGGGATTTGTTTGCTAACCTTTCGT
This sequence comes from Leptinotarsa decemlineata, assembly GCF_000500325.1. Lineage (NCBI taxonomy): Eukaryota > Metazoa > Arthropoda > Insecta > Coleoptera > Chrysomelidae > Leptinotarsa > Leptinotarsa decemlineata. The sequence goes on along the minus strand of NW_019290852.1, from coordinate 83,592 downwards.
GATTCGTATTAGAATTAATGCAGTTATTGGTGCACTTTTGCTGTAAAACAAAAAAATACATATATATGCGCATTGAAATAGTAACTCATTTAACAATTCCGGAAATACTGTTTTTTGGACGAGTAGACAAAATTCTAGGACAAGCTGTAGAAAGTCTGTGAGTCCAAAAAAAAAGTTTTCAGACATGTTGCATTGCTATTTTTTTGGCAACCGTGTAAAGTAACAAATCAATGGGACATATTTCTTCATTNATTTTTCTTCATTAAAGTGACACTTTCCAACATAGTTTGCGCCAAATAACCCAAAATTAAATTCTTTGTAATAGTTTTGAATTTCTTCACATCCATCCATTTCGACAGCAAATCATAAACTTTTTGGTACCTGGACTTTAGTTTTTTAGACAATAATTATGCTATAGCAAAAGCTGCTGTATTGGAAATATTTATTGTAAGGCATATTTTCAAACTCACTATCGCTGTTGCTTTCCATAGTTTATTGCGATAATTGCCAAAGACACTTCCAATGTGGTTTCTGATGAAAAAGCATAGTCAACACGGTTTCCGTAAAGGCCATTCCACAAAGTACGCCATTTATAATGAAATTCCGCAGTGTTTGGAGGAGAAAAATAATCCTGAAAATGTGTAAAGCACATTATAAAATAAACTGTAGGATTTCTATAATCAGTGGCAAACCTACGAGTGGTTCTAATCCTACCTGCCAAATCGAAGTGTGTAACGTCATGTGTAATGAAATTGGTGACCAACAGGGATCAGCTCTTGGGCCCAATATTATTCAACCTTCATACAAATCAGTTGCCCAAAATTTCATGAGAAAACTACTCTCTCTTGCTTATGTACAGACGATACAACACACAGGAAAACATAAATGTGTTTTTCAAAATATAAAAATATTCTCAAAAACTTCTAATCGCTCCCTATATGTAATGAAATTAGTGTACCACAAGTCGTTGGTCAACAAGTTTGCCTCTGTAACCTATGCTCTTTTTGTGAAAGATTTCGGCTTCAGACCACTTGATGTTGTTGAGTCCAAACATGGTCTTATTCTGGAGTTTCTGGTTTTTACTCGGTGGGTTTTTTCATGTAGGGCGTCTCGCCCCATAAACATAATTCCTGCAGTCGTTATCCGCGTTTGATGGCTTGGTTTCTGTGGAGCTGCGACGGATGTTGTTCATGGATCTGAAGCACGTTCAAATTTCTTGTTATCCTCTCCCACAGTCCTCTGACATGAAGAAGAGATAGCATCGGTTGACACGGTTGACATCAGCTTTCGGAAATTACCATTTTGTTGGTTTGGTTTATGTGGGGCTGCGACTGATGTTGCTCGTGCAAAATTTTTCTAATCCTTTCCGACAGTCCTCTGACATGAAGAAGAGATAGCATCGGGCTTTTGGCTATTGTTGTTTCCCGACCAAGGTCTTTTCTACCAGTTTTCAGAAATGATCATTCTGTTGGTTTGGTTTATGTGGGGCTGCAACTGATGTTGCTAGTGCAATATTTTTCTCATCCTTTCCAACAGTCCTCCGACATCAAGAAAAGATAGCATCGGACTTTTGGCTATTGTTGTCTCCTGACCAAGGTCTCTTCTACCAGCTTTCGGAAATGACCATTCTGTTGGTTTGGTTTATGTGGAGCTGTGACTGATGTTGCTCGTGGAAAATTTTTCTAATCCTTTCCGACAGTCCTCCAACATCAAGAAGAGATAGCGTCGGGCTTTTGGCTAGTGTTGTCTCCTGACCAAGGTCATTTCTACCAGTTTTCGGAAATGACCATTCTGTTGGTTTGGTTTATGTGGAGCTGTGACTGATGTTGTTCGTGGAAAATTTTTGTAATCCTTTCCGACAGTCCTCCGACATGGAGAAGAGATAGTATCGGGCTTTTGGCTATTGTTGTCTCCTGATCAAGATATTTTCTACCAGCTTTCGGAAATTACCATTTTGTTGATTTGGTTCATGTGGAGTGTGACTGATGTTGCTCGTGCAAAATTTTTGTAACCCATTCCGACAGTCCTTTGACATCAAGAAAAGATAGCATGGAACTTTTGGCTATTGTTGTCCCCTGACCAAGGTGTTTTCTACCAGTTTTCGGCAATGACCAATCTGTAGGCTTGGTGGGGCTGCGACTGATGTTGCTCGTGCAAAATTTTTCTAATCCTTTTCGACAGTCCTCTAACATAAAGGAGAGAAATTATCTGGCTTTTGGCTATTGTTGTTTCCTGAGCAACGTCTTTTCTACCAGCTTTTGGAAATAACCATTATGTTGTAGATCTTTTCTGGTACATTTAAAATCTGTTAGCACTTTACCACGGATCGATAAAAGTCCGAACTTCTGATATTTTATTTTATCGTGTCGTGACCAACGACTGCAATTGAGTCTCCACCTCACTAATCTGCGAGTAACAATCTCGATGGCTTGTGCAAACTCATTCATCTGCATACAATACCCAAGAAAACGATTATCACCGAGATCGCGAAACAAAACAACAAACCAGTGTGTAACAATCCGAGTGTGCTGCAATTAATGGATTTTCTCAAGTCGACTTCGAAAGACACGTATAAGAGACTCACGTACCTCATGAAGTAATTCTAAACGAATGCAGCAAATTGAAGAAACGGAAAATGGCTTTCTTTTATCTGCCAACGAGATCTATGCCGTGTAGCGGTGAAATGAGATTATTTTCATTTGTGACTAGTTTCTTGTCGGGAGATAATTAAAAGAAAAGAGGTCGGAGATACATCTCGGGATATTGATTGAATTTCAATTAATGGTATTATACGTGTCGGATGCGGGTTTTTTAGCATCGTCACCATCATGAAATCTTCCATTAACATGCACTATTTGTATAAGTTGCCAGCATCAATTTTCAGGCGAGTTTTTGCCTCTTTTTTCGGTGTAGCCTTTAATTTATCAAAGTGCCAACTAGTTTTTGTTTCGATTGCGCTGCTAATCAAGAATTACTCTCTCGTCTGCGCTTTTTATCATCATCAGTCAAGACAGACGTTACATATACCAGGTGATGATTCTCAAACTATTTAATTGAATTTCAGGAAAGAACCCTGAAAGACTAATCTTTCGTAGTGTACACAGTATTTTCTAGTTTTGTCGACTATGAAGTTCTTAAAAAAGGTTGAGAATTATTTATGGGACAACGGCGTTTTGGAGTGTTGTGATACGCTGTACAAGAATTCGAAATCATATTGTTTTGAACTGAACCATTGATTTTGTTTTATAAATTATAAAAAACTGACTATGTATTTTTCTAATCACTTTTTTATAATTTAACAATTGGTTTTCTTCAACATTTCGACAGAATTCCCTCCAACTTGACGGTTACCTTCCTATCAAAAAATGAATTGAATTTTCGACAGAAATTTCGAAAATCACGATATAAATCAGGAAAACCCTGTGTAAAACTGAAGATTTCAGCAGAGGTTCTTTTACTGAGCAAACTATTGAAATAGATTATAAAGAGAGCAGGTCCTAGGATAGTTCCTTGTGGAACCACCAAATAGCCTTTACCCTCATTTCTGGTTTCTCTAAGAAGCCCAACAACTAAAAATGGTTCCAGATTTAGGTATATGTCATAAGATGAAGACGAAAACTGTAATTATATTACCGCGAGATCAACTTTAGTTCGACAATAATCCCAGATCACCAAAAAAATGATATCAAGACAGAGTGGGAAGTTGAAAACAATCTACACAACCCCATTTCTATAAGAGTACTCTCGGTAGGCTTCATTGAATTTATAGCCGAAAAAAATAGGAACGAAAACTCCGACGAGCACATAAATAAATTCAATGGTGTTAGATAAGCGATGCTTCGAGACCACTGCGCTCGAATCGACCGGACATGCATTGTGTACAGAACAAATAAGCGTTAGAAGCGTGCGAGAACGGAGACAACGCGACTATTTTATCTGAAGACGCATTGTGAAGTTGCAAAACGTGTCCCGATTATACAAATCCGATTTCAGATCGATCGCGGATTTGGAAATTGGCTTCGCACAAAAACCGGCGTCGTCATACATTTTCGTTGCTTCGCGGTATCCGGACTTGATGGTTATTGAATACTTCAGATAAGAAGAAGAGAAACAATTGCTTCTTTTTACTTTTTCCAGAATAAATGAAGGTGAAGGTAGTAGGGATGTGTAATAACAAAAACAACAATCTACTGTATAGCCACACAAGACTGCATAAGATTGCCATACCACAGATTAAAATGAAATATACTGATGGCAAGCTCCGCCAATTTCCTTTGATGTCAGAACCGCCGCTTCGTTATTCAATTTGGTAACGGATTTCAAGAGATATTACGATATCAAATCGTAGGAAAAATATATCGCCATGACTAAAAATTGATTTTTAATTACTTTGACAGCAACCCAAACTACGTAATACCAATTATCTCTCTCAATTTTCGTTCTTTTTGTCTCACATCTCTGAGGTTATGCAGTAGCCTGCTGGATTACCACATATGACGCATCTAGATTTTTTTCAAGCCACAAAAACCGACACAGCCACCATGACTGGAAAGCTGTACTTTCTAACGACACCCCGTATACTCCCATTATCGACCTCGGCAAAGGTACAAACACCAATCTTGCGTTATCGGTTGTCTTGTAACAGAATCCGACCGCGTTGTTGAACAGACGATTTACAACCTGAATCGATCGTTTAACAATTTCTTATTCATACCTTTGACGGAACGATGTTTTATTGCGCGATTGTTCGTTTTTTTCGTCCCAAATGGTTCCATTCTCTTGTCGATGTGATATAGTTTACGTCGACAGAAGCTAATTGTGTTGTTGACTGTTCGACCACTAGCTGTGATTCTATTTGCGATGTGTTGAGGTGGCACTCGAAAAATTTGTAGAAGGGTTATATCGGGAGATCGAGGTGGCTGTCAGAAATCCTTGGAACAGTATATGATACTTCCGGTTGCCGAGGTACTCAATTGAATACGTGTCATACAGAGTTATACAGAGCGGAAAAACAAAAACCAGTTAGTTAAGTAAATGTTCAAACTGATAACTTATGATCACCTGCGTCTATAGTGTCAATAGGGTAATCAAGTTATTTTTGAAATGTTTTTCTGAAGAAACTAATATGTTCTACTTTCTAGGCATCCACACAAAAAAAATCGCAAAGTGAGAAACCTGGTGACCGTGGTGGCCACATGTTAAGGCAGATAACGGACTGTATTTCGCCACCCTGTATAGTAAAATACGATGTCTTCATGAAGAAATTTTTAGAATTCTAATAATTCAGCCTTGAGACAAACGCTAACTGAACGAAAATATGAAAATTACTAGAAAATAAATGAAAAACAATTGAGAATTAGAGAGGTTTTTTTATTAAAATGTTAAGTATTTCAAATCCTGTTTCAAATTTCGCTCCAGAACGCCAATACTGGTCAAGCAATCGCTGTGGAGTGACGTCAAATGTTCCCAAACATAGGTTAACTGATAAAGCGTACAAATTTTTTTGATAATTTTCATGATGAAGGATGAATTCTATGAATGTTCTGTAATTATACCTGAAATTTCATTTATTCAAGTTCCATGAACAGAAAACAAAGCCTAATTTGTATATCTGTAAACAACTTTTGATATTTGTTCATCTTTTTACATCAAACGCCATTTCCAAGTTATCTAACATGAAAATTGGAATTATGGGATCAGAAGGCAATTAAATAGATCAAAATCTGTTGTATTTTATTTAGTACAGCTAATATATGACTTACTTGGAGATTTTCTCATTACTAAATACAGCAGAAATCAGCCGTCATAAAACAATAACATGATAAATGTACTTTCCACAATGGATACGATTTCCAGAATAGTTTACCAAAGGACTAACAAGTAAACTCATAAAGCTCGTATATTTTCATATAACGAAGATTCAATTTTATTGTTGTATTACTTTGAATTACGAGCATTTAAGTAATAAAAAAATATTTAGTTAACGACGGAAATTTATAACATCTTAGCTATAAATTATTGAAGTATGGGTATATAAAGAAATATAATCGAGATTACATGGAACAGTGACAAGAGATCTGCAAATACAGAACACAACAGAAGAAGGACCATCACATACATATCAACTCGTGTTCTGAGTAAACAGATCCTATACCATCTATCCATCTTGTTACAATAATTTGTGAAAATAATCCTATGAGTTGTATTGTGAGATCAATAAGTTTGGAATAACAATTGATTCGATCAGTAACACCATACGATACATCTATTGCCCATACAAGGAATGAAGAAAAGGTGTCAAACAACTAGAGCCAACCAACAAACAACTGTACAACCATACTAATGAAATTAATAAAATAAGGGTTTATGGAAGATCAAAGCAGGGGAAATTTAGTAAGAATATGAGAATTAGAAAACTTTTGGCAATCATACTGTACTTGTTCATTAGGGAGAGATAACATTAGGGTTATTAATAGCAGAGTTGATATAAAAAATTCCGAGTGAATTAAGTATAGTGCCTTTTTGGCCAACATGTAAAATATCTGAATCAGAACCAATATCAAAACTATGGTTGTAATTAAGAATGTGATTAGAGAACGAACTTTTTGTGTTATACTCATCTAAGTGTATATTTCTGAAATTGTCAATTAGTTTAACATGTTTAAGAACTCTTGTTTTAATTTTCCTATCACTTTGTCCAACATACTGAGCAGGACAATTTGGTTGTGATCTTTCAATGTATTAACTATTGTTATGTTGTTTTTCTTTTATTGTAGAATTTGTAAATCATTATCTGACGATGAACCTATATACGTTCGAAACATGTACTGATTGATGGTTTTACCGTTCCAACATATGAGGGGATAATGAATTGTGGAGACGACTTTGAGTTTTTATGCTTCTCACTGCACTCGGCTTTGAGATATAATGGACTTCTACTACAGGTTCTTTTGCACTTGCTGAAAATGACAGATCAACAATACTACTACTTACTTCAAAATAAAAATTTGTCAACATGTCCTTGACTTTTAAAAATAACTTAAACTCTTTTCAAAAACAAGGATTTTTGTAAGAATCAAAATTACCCAAAAACCATTAGTAATTGAAACTCACGTTACACAAAAATTTTGATTGGAAATGACATCCCCTATAAACCTTCAAGTTTTATGCATAAATTACGGGATACACCGTATAAACAAATGTTCACGATCTGGAAATTCAATTGAACAAATTAATCAACCGTTATACCATATGCCGACCAATGTTATTAAAAGCGAGCGTAATGAAATATATTCATTGAAGTGATTATGGCAACATCGATGAACTGAAAATTAAACTATTAAATTCTACGACGATAATACGATCAGCAAACAAATTTATGTTTTTGCTATTTGAAATGTGAAATATTAACTTGTTTATGAGCTCGTACAATAATTCTATTCCATTTGATAATAAATCGCATTGGAAATTGAAATATCGTGTTCTCTGAAACGAAATACAATGAAATAATAGTAGGAACACATGTATTTACGGGTACTTTTTTCAAATAATTCAAATGGATTGGCTCACTATTTTTCCCCCACTACAAGGTGTAAATAACGTTTAAAATGCAGCTGTTGACGAGATTTTAATTGCTCTCATTATTCCCAAACAAGCAAGTCTTTGCAGACTGTCTGGCTTGTTAATAATGACGGTTCGGTGTTTGGATCTTTGGCCAATAACTACTTTCTTAAATCCACACTATGAAGAAAGTGATCAGATTTCGAGAATTGTGCGCCAAAAATGACGACAGATTTTTTGCATTTATCCGGCAAAGATTTTTGTAGCAGAGTGGTTGCTCATTTACATGACGAATGCCGTCTTTCTGATGGACCAGAAGGGCTACATCAGCTTATATCAGCCTGACGGCGAAAAATTTGGCACTTCACATTCCCCATAACTAGCTAAGTAGCATAAGGCAACACCAGTATCTCGTCAATATAGTAGGAGTACCGAATGTGGTAATAAAGTACTCGTGAGATACTTATGTACGATTAATACAGGCTGAGGCAGTATATGGTGGACATGTCGGCAGCAAGTGCATAGAAGTTTTCTCCTACCCATCACGCAACTATGGAATACCAAAGTGTTTGGACCCCTCAGTTTCCGATTTCAGTCCACTCGACCTGAGAAAAGCAAAGATCAGTTGCCTTAATAAGCTGATACCTTCGACGTTGTTGAAGAAAACTCCATGCATCCTTGCGTGGCAAGCAAGAGTGCTTTGCAAAGCAAACCGACACGGTGACAGAGTTGCAGTCACCTCGTTTACTGCCGGAAACTAAACCCAAAGGCTACTAAAAATATATAAAAAGCAAGCTAACTGTTCCCTTTCTTCGAAGCCCCCGAACACGAACGTATGAACGAATTACCGAATACGTCTGTATGAACATGTTTCGTATGACCACGTCCGTATGAACGTGATTAACAATTTGATATTCAATTATCTTGCACATCTTCCATTGGAAAGGCTACTAAAAATATGAAAAGCTGTCGTTGATCTCGAGCGAAAAAAAAAATCCTCTTCACTCGAAGCCTTTTGACATCAACAAATACCCGAATACGGACGTATGAACAGATTCCCGAATACATCAGTATGCACACGTTCAGTATGAACACTTCTGTATGAACGTGATTGACAACTTGAAAATTTAATTATCTTGCACATCTTCCATTGGAAAGGATAGTAAAATTATATGAAAAGCTGTCGTTGATCTCGAGCGAAAAGAAAATCCTCTTTACTCGAAGACCTTCCACACCGACAAATCTCCCAATACGAACGTATGACCAAATTCCCGAATACGTATGAACGTAATTGAAATTTCAATGAACTTGCACATCTTCCACTAAAACACTACTAAAAATATGTCGTTGATTTCGAGCGAAAAGAAAATCTTCACTCGAAGACCTTTCATACCGACAAATTCCTGAATACGTCCGTATGAAACATTCCGTATGAACGTGATTGACAATTTACAGCTTGTCAAATCTAGGAAGAGACTTGAGAATTCTGTCTCTCACTCTCATAGTCTTCTAACGAACGCACATCTGGTGGGCGGGACCATAACGGAGTTCAGAAAGCTCTTCCTACATTTAACGAGCTATATGAACAAATTCCGAATACGTCCGCATGAAAGTATGAACAAGTTTCGTATGAACACGACCGTATGAACGTTATTGACAACTGAAAAGCCTATTTACTCGAAGCCTCTTCACACCAGCAAACACCCGAACACGGACGTATAAACAAATTCCCGAATACGTCCGCATGAAAGTATGAACACGTCCGTATGAACATTATTCACAACTTAAAAATAATTCAGTTATCTTGCATATCTTCCATTGGAAAGACTATTTAAAATATGAAAAGCTGTCGTTGATCTTGAGCGAAAAGAAAATCCTATTCACTCTAAGCCTTTCCACACCAGGAAACACCCGAACACGGACGTATGAACAAATTCCCGAATACGTCCGCATGAAAGTATGAACACGTCTGTATGAACATTATTCACAACTTGAAAATGATTCAGTTATCTTGCATATCTTCCATTGGAAAGGCTATTTAAAATATGAAAAGCTGTCGTTGATATCGAGCGAAAAGAAAATCCTTTTTACGCGAAGCCTTTCAACAGCAACAAATACCCGAATACGGACGTGTAAACAAATTCCCGAATACATCCGCATGAAAGAATGAACACGTTCCGTATGAAAGTATGAACACGTTCCGTATGAAAGTATGAACACGTTCCGTATGAAAGTATGAACACGTCCGTATGAACGTTATTGACAACTTAAAAATTTGATTGTCTTGCATATCTTTCATTGGAAAGGCTACTAAGAATTGTCGTATATCTCGTGCGAGAAGAAAATTCTCTTTACTTGAAGCTCTTCTACTCCGACAAATCCCTGAACACGGACTTTTATTCAAAACACCATTCACCATAATTCCATGCAAAATAAATGCACAGCTTCAATTTTGAATTATGCAAACGACTCTCGGTGGAAGTTCGTAATTTGGCGACAATGTAAAATTTGTACAACGTTCAGACGGGAGTCTGTTAAATTGGTCGTACATTTTGTCTTCCTCGAAGTAATGTCGGCGAGGATGTGTAAGCGCGGTTCTGCTCTCTTCTAAATATTTAAAAGGCTCTTTAATATGGAAATGCGGGCGGGGGTGGCACGTTGCCGGGGACGGTTCTCCTCACCAACCGCCGGTCTGGCTGCCGTATCAGCACTTTCATCAATTTTCAATTAGCCTTTCTTTTCGTCCACGCCGCGCTCGGATCGCTTTTAATAAACGTTTTGCGCGACCTGCGGACGAGGTTTGCGAGAGAATAGTTGGAAATTACGCAGGCATTTTCATTGAATAGGGAATATATTAACATTTGGTTGTGTTTCAGTGGTCCATAGCTACTGATTTTTTATTGGGGATTCATTATCTTCACCCGACCTAGGTTTTTTCAAGATGAATCAGAAGTAATACCACAAGATTTGGAAACTTCTTCGATTAATTTCCATTTGATGGAAACTGAAATATTCTCAGCTGAATGCATCGATATAAGAATAAAATATCAATTATTAAATCATATCAATTTCGATTATATGATAAGACTAGTTACTTAAATGACTAAACTCGTATTTTTCAACAATAGCCGACCTACTTGACACGGCTAGATGCATCATCAATACGTCGCGTATTCTTTTCGATTTCATTGAAATTCAGATTAACGTTATCGTTCGAATTGAAAATTAAAAATTGATTCTGAGATTTCCGCCTATCATACAGTGCATTTGAATGGGTCAACTCAAAAAATTGAAATTTTGCATAATGAAATTAATGCATGAATAATTGACAGATGAAACTTTCGAAATGGCGACTGGGCGCCACCTGGAAAAAAAAATTAAATGAAAAGGGGGGTCTTGTGACACATCATTCTGAAGGTCGTGACGAATACTTCACAACCCTAGAATATGAAATCAATGTCTTCACCTACTACAAAATGGCGGAACATTTAATAATTTACTGAAGATGAACACATTAATATCGATATTTCTAGAAATATTCCTTTTTATCTGCCATCGGCAATTTCCACAACCTGTTAGGTTATTTTTTGTTTTTAAAAACGACAAAAAATGTCAGTACAAAAATGAACATGATTGTTCAGTTAGAATATTCTCATTTAGTTTTCGGTATCACGTCAACAATCTCTAAAATGGTCAATTCTCGACCATTGGAGAAAAAAAATTAAGCAATTTTTATTTACGGTGCGACGCGTAACTCGGTCACGAGACCGAAAGGGTTTTTAATGAACGTTTTCCGAATCGTCCTATCTGTAGAAAATATTTGAATCCAAATTCACAACAACCGGTAGTGTACATATAAAAAAAAGCCCCCAGGTCATCCGTCCATTCCGAAATAACAGCAAGTGCAAATAATTGGTGAGATGCTAGTAAATCCTTAACAGTCTACTTATTCCGTCGCGAATGTGTGTGAGGTGTCTCCTTCTACTGTGTGGAGACATTTGAAGAGGAATAGGTATCATCCGTACAAAATTAAAATGGTACACCATTCAACAGAAGATGACCCTGATCGAAGAACAGAATTCTGCGAAATCATGACGGAAACCATCGCAAGGCATCCTACCTATCTCCACCATATTGGTTTAGTGACGAATGTACATTTTTTTAAAATAGAATAGTTTATTGGCTACGTGATACATTTGTCACGTAGCCAATAGTAAGTCAAGTGTAGTAAGTCAAAACACAAAAATTTATAAATATGACGTCATATATACAAATAAAACTATCACAATGCTTGTATAACAGAACAGTGTACATAATAATAAAAACAATCAATCAACTAATGTTTAAAATGAGAACAATTGTTACTCACTCAAAGTCACATGAATTATCTATGTTGTATAACATGTATTCAAAGAAAAATTATTTCAGTTTTTGCTTGAAACAGTAGAAACTGAGTTGTTTTATGTGACATGGTAACTTATTATAGAATTTCAAATTCAATGAATTATTTTGTGAGGTGCTCAGTCTGAATCTCTCAGTTCTTATCAGATTTCCTGATCTTGAAAGATATTCATGTTGTTGCGATTGTAAAATGTATTTTGATTTTTATGAATTTCAATCAATGTTTCATATAAAAAAGCTGTAGGAAGCGGCATAATTTTGAGATGAATAAAAAGTGGGCGATAATGATCTTTAAAGTTGGCATTAGATATTAGACGTATAACTCTTTTTTGCAATATACATTTTTTTTGGAATGACAAAAATCCCCCCACAACACTATGCCATACACCATGTGACTATGGAAGAGTCCGAAGTAAGAAGATTTGACCGCCCTGATACCGGCGAATTCCTTCAGTCTACGAATCATAAATATTACACTTGATAATTTCTTGGCCAGTTTGTCAACATGACATGACCAGTTCAATCTGTCGTCTATATGAATCCCCAGTAGCTTAACACTTTTACCCGAGGTTAAATACGTATTTGTGGAAATTTATTAAATCATATCAATTTCGATTATATGATAAGACTAGTTACTTAAATGACTAAACTCGTATTTTTCAACAATAGCCGACCTACTTGACACGGCCAGATGCATCACCAATACGTCGCGTATTATTTTCGCTTTCATTGAAATTCAGAATAACGTTATCGTTCGAATTGAAAATTAAAAATTGATTCTGATATTTCCGCCTATCATACAGTGCATTTGAATGGGTCAACTCAAAAAATTGAAAGTTGTCAATAATATGAGGGTCTCCTTTTTTAAAAAGAGGTAGGACTACAGATTTTTTAATATTGCAGGAAAAATCCCATTTAAACGGCAATGTTCACAGACAAAATTGCCGTTATTGGAATGACACCAACCCTCACGTTTTCCGGGAAACACATACTCAATATCCAGAAAAAAATCAACGTTTGGGCAGGAATATTGGGAAACCATATTTCAGGACCACTTTCTATTGATCAAAATTCAACAGTGGAACTGTATTTGAATATGTTGGAAACTACTGTTGACCCCCTCATCACTGACATCGTCGAAGCGAATCCTAATGAATTCGATATGGATATTGTATTCCAACAAGATGGGGCACCACCACATTACTCCAGACAAGTAAGAAACTATTTGGAAACTACCTTTCCCGGTCGTTGGATTGGCCGTCGAGGTCCTACTATGGGGCCGTCGAGGTCCTTTTATGGGGCTATTTAAAGCAAAAAGTGTACGAAAGTGAACCTGCTTCAATATTTGTAGATATATTGACGTTAGTGTGTTCGAAAATGTTCGGCGTGAAATATCGGATAGGCTGCTCATATGTCAAGAAGTTCAAGGCAACCATTTCGAGCATCTTCTGCTTATTACCTCATATTATGTAGTTAAATGTCAATGTATTCAGGCAATCATTAAAAGTTCCGCCATTTTGTAGTAGTTGAAGATATTGACATCATATTCTATGGTTGTGAAGCATTTGTCAGGAGCTTCAAAATAATGTGTCACAAGACCCCCATTTGCATTTAATTTTTTTTTTCAGATGGTGCCCAGTCGCCATTTTGAAAGCTGCATCTGTCAATTTTACTTCAAAATAAAGTATGCATGCATTAATTTCATTATCCCAGATTTCAATTTTTTTAGTTGAACGGTTCAAAAAATAAAAGGGGGGAGACATTAAAGAAATAAATGCACTGCATATGATGGAATTAGCCGATACTTGATGAAAATCCATAACTAACGTATTCAAAAAACACTTTGTGAGATTTTCACTGAACGATTTTACAAAAATCCAACACGTGTTTCGTCATACAATAGTTTCTTCGGGTGTGTCTTTACTAACTTTAGTAAACAATACCCTCATTCTAAATAAAAAATTAAATGAAAACCAAACAGATGTATAACATCACAATCGAATGCAGGCTTGATAGATAAATTATTTATTCGTTTTGCATAAAATACTGGTTTGTTATTTGATTAGGTATTTCTTCGAAGTGAAAGTTTTTCGAAACTTCGAGTTTTTATCGATAACAGCATTCTCAACAAGCCTGCAAATATGAGACACTTATCTCTGTTTAGTAGTCAATGTAAATATCTGGTACACAGGTACTAATGATATAATATGAAACCAACTCCTAGGTTTTCAATTCTATCAACATCGACAAATTGAATGACAGATTAATCAACATTATTCTTTACCTTGATTTAATTAACATTTGAATTATTTTTCTGAATCGGTGCTATGCTTGGCAATACTATGATTCTTGTAAAAATTAATATGTTTCTGACAATCCTAAGCTATGATTTTTATTCAACATATAACATTACTATGATTTGGTAGGATTACATGTAGGATTACACTACTACTACTACTAAGTCATCCCTGAAGCTCACTGCCTTCATTTTATTTATGTTCTTGCCACTACTAGATCCCTTTATTTTTTTTTTCATTAAAGTATTCAATCTCTTTTTGTCATTTAATGTTAACCTCTTTTTACAAGATATCCACATCCGTTCAATTTTCTGTTCTTCATCTTTTTTTATGTTTATTCCAGTTCTGATATTATTCTTATTTTACTTTTTGTCATTGTTCTGCAGTTCCAACTGTATTCATCTTTATTTCTAATATTGTTTCATAAGACGTATGTTGTTCTTTCACAATATGTTTTCGACCTCTTTTACTTGCATTGATTTTTTCATTTTATCTTCCACTTCTTTCTGGAAGATTCGTTAGTCCTCGAACCTTGTTAATCGTTAAGAAGAACTTGTTAAGAAGTTAACCTTGTTTGTCTCCTCTTAAAGTCGCTCTAAATGTTTTTGCAGCGTCTTGCAATATGCTTGTCTTTTTCCATTCTGTTTTTACAGTTTCCTTTTTCTTTTCCATTCCTGGTCTTCTAGTTTTGCCTTTGGTTACGTTATTGTTCTACAATTGTATCCATAACTAACGCTGAACAACATCTAGCAAAGTCGCAAGTATTTTTGAATTATATAAAATTCACCATTTCTGCAGAGCAACATCAAGAAGTGGACAAGGATCAGATTTCCTTACCCAATGTGTCATATTTTGATTAGAGTTGTCGGAATATTGTTTCCTAAACACGATCTACAAAAATATTGCATTCAATTTTGGTTGAACTTTCAACTATTTCGATAATGGTTAGGTGAGGTTCAAAGCTCCTGCTGTTGTTCAACAACACTCAACATCATTGCCTTGGAATGGATCAACCTTGACAGAATTTGCCAGAAGTCTGAAACTCTGCCTGTGTTAAAGATATTCAGCATGTTTGTCCTAAAGTGATGCTAATGATAGGTCCTGTTTCTTTTGCTGTGCCCTCTCCTACCAGTTCAGATTGGGCAAGAATTCAGACCAGAGACAATTTTTAGTCTTTCTATCACCTAAAGATGTTTCGATCCATCTGCTCTCTAAGTAATTTCTCCTTTCAGAGTGGACAGAGACGCACTTGCCTCATTCAGTATTTCTTGCCAGAATAGATGACACCCTGAACATCTTGGCTGGAGAGGTGCCGAGAGGACGTACCTGGAAAACTGCTGCTTGATGACATTATAGTGACTGGAAAAAGTTTTCATTAACATCAGTCAAATTTAAGAAGTGTTTTCATGAGACTGCGTAAAGCTCATTTGCAGATCAATTCCAAGAAGTGTTCCCTCTTCCAGGAAAACGTGAACTTCTTGGGACACGTTAGTCCTCAAAAAGAGTTGGAATAGATCCAGAAAAAATCAAGGCAGTGCAAGAATGGCCAACACCGAAATCATTAGTTGATTTTTAATGACGGAACATGTGCCATATCCATTACAAGGAAATTGCTTCCTGAACGGGAAATGCCAAGATACTTTATTGAATCATACATTTATTCAACACATTTCAGGTTTTATGTGACAACTAGCATGGGTTCCGTAGTGGCTTATCAACTGAAACAAGCACGATTGAATTTGTTCAATATGTCAACAACAAAATGGACTCTGGCGAATTTGTGATCTCAATTTTCTTTGATCTTACTAGAGCTTTCGACCTTGTTGTCCGCGGCCCAATCAATGAGTGGATCGTGTCCTTCCTCGAACGAAGAAAGTTCATTGTTAAAATTGATGATGTCATCTCGGAGGAATTTGAAACAGATATTGGTACACCCCATGGAAGCGTTCTCGGTCCTATAATTTTCCTCATTTTCATTAACGACCTTCCCATTTACATATCTCAAGGAAGAGTTCTTATATATGCAGATGATACTTGCATTACTGTGTCAGATACTTCATCTGTAAGACTGTTTGAAAAGGTCAACACAATCCTAAGAGGGTTCAAGGACTGGTGCTTTAAAAATAAACTTATGATTAATCATAATAAGACGGAATATATAGGGTTTGGTAGCAAACATAGAACACCTCTGCATTTACCGCTCCCATTTGAAGGAGTGTCAATTGAGCCATCAATAATGGTGAAGTTCTTAGGAACACAATTCGACTGCAACCTATCATGGAACTCGCATGTCGTTGAAGTTTGTGGCAAGATGAACAAATGTTTTTATGTGGTCACCACACTCCAAAACATGCTGGAACGAGAATGTCTGCTTGAAGTTTACTATGCACTGGGGTACTCCGCTATTTCATAGGGAAAACATTAAACGTTCCAACTGAGTCGATATCCACGTAATTCCAATAAATTTTATTGGTAGGAAAACGTGAGCTGGAAATTTACTTTTACGACGAGACGAGGATACGAAATAGGGACGAGACCCTTTTCTAAAAGTCCTAAACGACTACACGAACAACTCTGTTCGAGATTCGCGTGCTGAATAAACGGCTCGAAGACTTGCTGGAGGTTTTTCTTTAGGCGCGATGGTGGTGGACTTTAAATGTGTTAAAATCCGACGGAGATGGCTTTCGAAATGAAGCAAGATGCTTCCGATTCATCGTTTCGCCACGAGTTCGTTTTATTACAGCTTTCTAACGACTATGGGTTTGAATTCATAAAGACACTGTGGAGCATTCATTTCCCCGTGAAACACAGGTTAAAACAGCAGATTTCAATAATGTGGGTATGGAAGAATTCTGTCGATATCGGCACTTCCTCTTTTTTTTAATGTCTCCCCATAGTCTTCCTTTGTGTGACTATTTCTCATGAAAACTCATCTTACTTCCTTTATTTTGATTTCTTATGTTCTTTGTATCTTTCATTCGCAGACCCAGGACAGAGATATCGACCTGCCTAGGAACCTATGCGATTCTATTTCAAGCGGAAATTCACGCCATTGAATTGTGTGCGGAGAGATTGGATAAATCCAACCTCATACACAAGTCAATAAGAATATTCTCGGACAGTCAAGCGGCGTTGGAAGCTCTTGGCTCCTACCGATCAACGTCTAAATTGGTAGGAAATTGCCAAAAACGACTTTCCTCGATGGAAAGACTTAACAGATTGTCTTTGGTCTGGATTCCTGGCCATGCTGGCCTGGAAGGTAATGAGGCTGCTGACTCACATGCAAAGGATGGTGCTGTAAGCAGCTTCATCGGATCAGAAACTGTCATTGGCATCGCTTTAGGCTTTGCCAAACATAGATTGAACACTTCAAAGCTTGATACCAAACAGTTTTTGGACTGCAGTAAGGATGAACTACAATGTCTAACAGGCCTTCTTACAGGTCACTGTCATTTGAATCATCTTATGCAGAGACTCGGACTGTCGGAAGACAGTGTAAGTCGCCTCTGTTTGGAAAATGAAATAGCAGAGCACACACTTTGTGCCTGCCCCACTGGGGACCGAATCAGGTTTTTAGAGTTCGGTAGAGCCATACTCTTACCATCTGACCTGAAAGACCACTCACCATACAAACTAATCGGCCTTAGTTAAGAAGCTGGGATTACTTGGTCGAGTGTGAATAAGTGTGAGAAAAAATAAATCCTTGCGGGTTGCGGGGGAGGGTCGTATAGACCCACTCACTTTGGACTTAACCTAACCTTTGTATGTATCCTCTGGAAAGCAACTCCATAGGTTCTAGAAATTGACATTTCCACAAGCGACACCCTGTCTCTTTCTGCAATCCTTTCGCTACTTGTCTATTAAAAATGTTAAAAACTCGGCACTCCTTTACAGGTAAAGACACTAAACTATTTGGTGTCAGGCTCAGCTCGCTGCAAGCACTAGATCCAATGGTCGTTGTCACTACCGGTTTGCCTACTATAACTTAGGATACCAAAACTATCTGTGAATTGAATCTGGTGGTTCAATACGACGACTAAATGTTAAAATAATGCAGAGTACATTGTCATTAGCTTGTTTCAAAAATTTTGGCCGACCATCGTCGATGAAGTCAACGATGGTCTTTTTGCCTGGTCCTGATTGACAAAGGTTCTACCGATGAGGCAAAACAGGAGGTAGAGGATCCACTTTTCATCACACGTGACTATCACACGTGACTATCACACGTGACTATCCAAAAAAGGATCGTTCAAATCATAGGGCACTTTTCAAGCTTTTCGACCTTTCCAATACGTTTTAAACTATCAGAAACCGAATGAGGGCTGACGCTCAGTTCTTCAGCCATTCCACGCACCGTTTGCGACGGTGACCAAGGTCCTCAAATCCTCGTGCTGGATTACTGTAGGTCGGCCACTTCGGGGCTCATCTTCGAGTCTAGAATCTCCGGAATGTAATTTCGCAAAAAAACGTCGAACAGGGTTTTCATTACCACTATCATTGCCAAATGCTTGGTTGATTTTTTTGGCTGTTTCAGCAGAGTTTTGGTTCAATTTGAACTCGTAGAAAAAAATTGGCTCAAAATCGCTCAAAGACATCATATGAAATATGTGAAGTGGTTGTTATCGAAATAAACCCCGAATTTTATAGCATTATATTCTCATGATTGATACACAATCTACAGTTATTTATGATTTCTGACTCTTGTTGGGCTGAGCCTACACAAGGCTCAGCTCAACAGTCCGCAGACCACTGGAACTGGATCTGTCCTTCTGTGAGTCGGGTCAATGGTTTGGCGATCTTGGCAAACCTTAGCACATATCTGCGATAGTAGGTGCACGAACCAAGGAAGCTCCGAAGCTGATGTATGTCTTTCGGAATTGGCCAATCCTTAACTGCTTTGATCTTTTGTTCGTCTATCGCCACTTCTTTCCCAGAGACAACCCGGCCAAGGTAACGGTCTTCTTTCTGGAACAGATGGCATTTCTTGGGACTAAGTTTCAATCCAGAACTTCTCAGACGCATAAATACCTCCTCCAGCTTTTCAAGTGATCGTCGAACGATTTTCCGACCACGATTATATCGTCGAGATACACTAGACACGTCTTCCATGAGAGCCCGTTGAGAACCGTCTCCATCAATCTCGCGAAGGTCGCTGGAGCATTACAAAGCCCGAATGGCATCAACGTGAACTGCCACAATCCTGAACCGATGATGAAAGCTGTCTTTTCTCGATCTTCTGGGACCAATTCAACTTGCTAATAGAGAAGATTGTGGAACCGGCTAGCGTGTCTAGAGTGTCGTCAATTCTTGGAAAAGGATAGCTCTTTCTTTGTCACGTTATTCAGTTGGCGATAATCCACGCAGAACCTTGTCAAGCCCTAACAAAACGCAAGCGTTTTGTTTGGGTTGATACGTAAACCGTGATCCTCCGAGTAATCTTATCGACATCCAGGTATATATAAGTTGCTCGTATTTTAATTAGCTGAAGACGGAATGACCAAATTATTAATTTCTTTGTCGTCTGCGTACAAGTGTATCTGAGAGAACCGAAGAACAGGGAGTAGAACAAAAATGAACCATGAGAAGAATATAGCTCCTAATATACTATCTTGGGGGACCCCACCTCAGCTGTTCTTAATTGCAGAGCTATTGAAGTCTTTACTAAGAACAACCTATTACGCTCTTTGTTTCAAAAAACTGCCCATGAATAGTTTTTTGTTCTAACTCTCGAAACTCTTTTGTTTATATTAGATTTTTATTTTGGCGTGAAATTGGTAAATGTTTCACTGTTGCAGATATACTGTTTGTAAATTCGATACTCATCACTTGTTTTTCCGACGATTTCCTGAAAAAATCCATGAATTGAATACGAAACTCCCAACCTCCTATTTACCTAGTTTCTGGAGATCCATCTTCATAAAGATTGAGAATTCTTTTGTCCATATGAATGTAAGCTGTATTCACAAAAGTTGTAGCTTGGAGTTGTCACACACAGAACGCTTTTGATATCTTCATTCTAGCCAGACCATTTATGGAGTAATCCGATTTCACAAATGACAGATGATCCGTAATGACTAACTTATCAGTAATAAGTCCAACAAATCAATATACATATTGTAGGGTTTTTTCTACAACTATTTTCTGATAATGAACGTAGAGCATGTTCAGTTGGTACTATAAAAGAATGCACATTCACAGGCTAGCTTTATTTTACCAACACTTTTACACAGCACCTGACATACAACCATAAAATTTATATTGCTAAGCTAAAAACCATAAATAAAAACAATAAATATTTTTTTCGTATCACAACAGTAGATAAGTACATGAATATACAGGGTGTAGTGTCCGTCTACATGATTTTAGTCAATTGTTACACTTGGCGGAATACTGGAAAATAAATTTTAGACATCAAACGACTACCTAAACAATATCTGTTAGAATTAGTATTGAAGGGACGGTAGAGAAAATGCAATAAGAACAAAAGGATGCCGTGTTTTCCGGAGATGAAACGACTCCCACGTAATAAAAATAAAGTTCAGTAAGGTGTTATTTCCGCCAGATGTTTCAATTTCTATAAGATGTGTCAACAAAGACTGTATTGAAACATATTTTGCCACAAATCCTACATAGCGTTTATTACTGCTTCTGATGCGAGTTGCGGAAAATATTTTACGAAAACCTCGGTAAGCCACGATCACAAAGTCGTTAAAGTTTATTAAACGCGATTTACGAGTGTTGCCTCACGCTGTCCCACATCAAATTAAAACCCTAAAGAGGTCGTAAAGGATCCATAACGACGCCCTTGCTTTACAACCAACGCGACGGTTTTATGGGGTCCCTCGAGTGTCTGATCTACACTCGTATAATCTAATATATTCGACAAGTCAGAATGATGATTGATACCAAAACTATAACCTTTTTGGCCACAATTTCTTTTTTCTTACAAATTACAAAAACAAGAATGGAAACCTCGAGTGGGGCATATTAAAATAAATACATTTTTCTCATCTTCTCTAAAAATATATTTTTTTTAATGAAGCCAACCCTGGATGTGGCATCTATTGCATGGTGGGCCTACCAATTGCCCATCATAAACGAATGCGCTATTTACCGCTTAGGTGATCTATCGTACGGAGCCGACCCTGGCAGCACCATCAGGTCACGTTTCTGATTAACATGCATTGTCATCGGTTCTGGACCAGCATGCAAAATTTCACGTCAATCGGATACTGGGAAGTGGGTCAAATCAAACTTGCAAATTTGTTAACATACATACAAGTCAAGTGAAATAAAAGCTTTCAATTTTAATAATCTGAGGAATTTCAATGACTTGCGTGAAACAATTCCCATAAATGCCACTCTTAATAAATTTTTTCAGATACTTTTTCACTAATAAAACAACGATTAAAATAAAATGAAAACAACAATAAAATTTAATTGGCGCTCCGGGGCGAATTCATTGATTTCAGAGGCGCATTTGCTTTTTCAGCTGCAGGAAAACCCGGA
>NW_019290852.1:0-53717 GCF_000500325.1 Leptinotarsa decemlineata | reverse complement strand
AAAATAATTGTCTCAGATCAAACATATTAGACTCTTCATAAAGAGCGTCGCTTGAATATCTATTATTTCTGTCTAGAATCATTCTCAAAAAACGTTTTTGTGCCACTTCAAGATGAGGTGACTTTTAGAAACTCATCCCCATCCTATAATCCCGTAGTTCAAATGAGATTCTACTAAACTCATATATATAATTTTAAGTTGTTTTGTATCGAATATTCCAGAAAGTTTTTTGAATCTGTACAAAATGCATCGGAGTTTTTTTACCAGATATTCAACCAGTGAGTTCCATTTTAAATGTCTATCAGTTATGATTCCAAGGTATTTGATTTTATCTGCTGGGAGTATGGTGAAGTTATCATCCAGTGTAATTTGATTGAAATGCGGAAGACCTGTTTTGTTGCTGCAAAAAGGTAGGTAAACGGTTTTTTAGGTTTATCGAAAGCAGTTTATGATTCAGCCATTTTATAATGTGAGGAAAGTTATTTTCAATTTTTTTCTTCAGTTTTTGCCAGGTTTCGTCTTCGTGTATAATGACTGTATCATCTGCGAAACTTATTATCTCCTTTTGTGAAGAAGAGATTGTTCATATATATTATGAAGAGAATTGGCTCCAACACCGTGCCTTGAGGTACACCACATGTACTACATTTTTCTTCACTGATGTGTTAGGAGAACTGAGTGATCGACGGTGTCGAAGCTTTTGCCTATTCAATGCTTAATATACACAATTTTACAATTTGAAGTACGTACATTTTCAGTACCTGAGTTTGTGATGAATTAAATTACCTTTCCACATTTGAAAAAATATTTAGTAACGGTGAGTTATTCAATTCTAATTGATCATTCAGTGAATTACTCGAATTCTTGGATCTATTGATTTTTAAACATTCTAGAAGATTGAGTTTCAAACTTTTCTCTTCTAAATGTAATACGTAGTGTTCATGATTGAACTCATGTCCTTCTACTAAAATGTAGTTTGCTAATGTGGAATTGGTCTTTCTATTTACAAAACTACTTCTATGATCTTTACTTCTTTGGGAAAACATTCTCCCTGTTTGGCCAATATACAGTTTTGGGCAAGAGCCACAAGTCAGTTTATAAACTCCTGATCTACAGAGGATTAACATAATTATTAACACACATCTTGTTCTAAACATGGCATAAATTTTGTAAGCCGATTATTCTTCAAACCCCAAAAAAAACGAGTAAATAATGTAACATTCCATTCAACCATTCCCAACTTTTCGACACTCTCAGCTATTCGCAAACACATCCCGGGACTCCGGATCACGTAAATATATGCCGCACCATCATCTCCTGTGAAAAATGATTCGCGCTCGCGTACCAGATCGTTTTACATGGGGCGATGACAGATACATAAAGCATCTGTCACATTACGCGGTTATTTCCCCTTCACGCCGCACAATCTCGTTTCCTGTGCGACTTTTGCCAACTTTGTAGCGACATTATTATTGTCGACGTTGTTTGCGTCGTTGTCAGATCAGATGTTCGCCGTCTCTTCATATCACTATTCTCTGATGTTGTCAGCGTTCGCTGTTGATGGATTATCTGTTGCCTGATGAGAAATTTAGGTGATGGAGCGAAAGTAATAATGCCGCTGCGACGATGAAATTTATTCATTTGTAGTTAATCAAAGAATGTAAACTTTCAAGGCAGGACATAACTGTGTAAAAGCTATCGTGGTCTGACGTTTCGTCTACCACTGCGGTAAATATTATCAAAGGCGATGTGGCAACGGTCGCAGTGCTTGAGTTGTTGTTTCCGTTGTTCGACCAATGGGCCTTCGAACAAGCGGCCGTGAAACCATATCGTTGGCTCCGTTATGTTGATGACAAGTTTGTGGTATGACAAGATGGTGAAGAGATATTAAACGATTTTCTATTATCTAAACTCTTTCGACCCAAAAATTCAATTAACAATGGAACGAGAAACCCAAGGGATTATAGCCTTCTTGGATGTTCTTGTGAACGGACATGAAGATGGTTCTTTGGGCCACAGAGTGAACAGGAAACCAACACACACAGACAGGTACCTCTACTCTAAACACCAGCCACAACAAAAGAGATCGTTAATCAAAACGTTGGTTCACAGAGCACGACGAATCTGTGAACCTGAGTCTTCCTGACGAACTCAATCACCTAAAAAATGCCTTCAAGGGGAATGGGTACAGCGAAGGAGAATTTGAGCAAGCTTACAATCCAGGAAATACAACGCCAGAGTAACCCCAGCTAGGCTGCTTAAGGAAAAAACTTTCCTTCACTATCGGGAGAATTTTAGGGAACACGTCGTGAAACCAATATTCAGGCCAATAAAATTATCAGACAAAGTGTAAGTGTAAGCTAAGGAACCCATTGGAACCTTTAGCAACACCCGGGTATACCAGGTAATGCTAAAGCTGGATGCGAGTCAGTCTACATTGGAACCACGAAACGAAGTGTAGGTACCCGTCGCTTTGAACACAAGAGAAATTTTCGACTCGGACGAACAGACAAATAAGCTGTAGTCGAACATGATCTCAACAAAGAACTCGGAATTACTATTCAAGAGTATAGAGACAGGCAATAGAAATTAAAAAACACAGAGATAATTTCAATAGGAAAGAAGAGGCAATTAACATTAGTAAAATTTGGGTACCTATCCTTAAAGGTACACATACAAGGTGAGGTAACCCAATCAAGTAAAACCAAACCTTCGCCATTAATAATGATAAAAAACAAAGTTAAATACCACTGTGACTGTCACTACATTGCCTTTGATAATATATACCGCAGTAGTAGACAAAACGTCAGACAAAAAACCTGCATACCACAGCCAAAAAACGCGGAAAATGACTTTCACACAGTTATTCGAGGTTATTTCAAAAAAGTTGTTTGCCAGGATTTGATTCATCAGTCAATCTAGACTTTAATTGGTCGCACGGTTTTTCAGGCTCCCTTTACTGCGGCTGATAAGGTTTTCGGTACATAAAACCAAATTATTCAAGCCGCGGGATGCTAAATCATTTGATCAGTTTTCTGAGGACTAATTGCTTTCAACATTACAGAATATTCATAGAGGATACGTCTCTGAGCCGTTAAACTCAGCTCAAGCCACCATATATCCGCGTCCGAGGTGTTTGTCAAAAAAGTTCGGAACGGAACTGTAATCAAGACGCTACTTACTTTGTGGACTGTGTCTTTTTCAAAGTGAAACGAAAAAAATTTATCAGACATTGATAGGACAAGTTTATACAAGATATTTAAAAATATAGGACTTGAGTACAGGAAAGAAGATAACAGGAAACAAGATAACAGGAATTATTTTTGTGAAAAAAACAGGGTACTTAGTATAAATAGAAGATAAGATAAATGGATGAGTACTATTCCGATCAATCACTATTTGATTTTAATTCAAGAGCTAGCGATAGACAGCCGTTTCAGCCTCTTGATCAGTACCAGGCAGGTGGTCCTCCATTGAAGACAAACTCTGAAAAACTAAGACATGTTTCTAGGAACATGTGGATTGGTTTTTAAATGACATTCCCGGGGAGCTTCCAGAATTTTTGCTAACGCAGTTGTCGATTTGAAAGATTGGTCAAAGCTTCAATGCCAATATGAAAACTTGGCAAACAAACTTGTATGTCACACCAACAGGTGGTTCCACTCATGTCTCGCTTGCGTAAACGCAGTCATTTTCATCAAATATTCGTCATCGTTTTCAACAGTTTGTTTTCAATCAAAGACCGCCTGTCTGGTACTGACGATGCCCAACAGGCTGAAACAGCTGTCTACCGGTGGCTCCTAAATTGAAATTAAATTTTTAAAAATCGGAATAGTACTCTTCTGTTTATTATATTTTCATGGAAGCATTTTTTTTGCAATTTGACTACATTAACTTATATGTGTGTGTTCGAATAGATTTCTGCGGTCAGCAAGTTGGTGTACTGTAGTGCGTGTTGAACTCCGTCTATATTTTTCTTCATTCGACGTTTCGGCGTCTGCTTTAAAGCCTTTCTCATGAACCAATTAACACTGAAACTACATGACTCGACGACCCCCAAGGCTCGTTACTGGCTTTGTTCTCATTTTGTTCAGTTTCAAAAGAACATTGATAAGCTTATTGTTCGGGTCCAGGATTTTTTTATATATATCCTGGACCCGGAAGTCACAAAGGTAGCTGTAGCTGCCTACGTGGTAAAATTAGATGTATTCTAACTAGAACCACAAATGAGCAGTAGCTCCTGTTATTGACTCCGTTGGTTTGCGATGTTTTTTGTTTTTGGCAACCAAGTCCAAGTGTTGCCCATCCTGACATTTGGTTGCACCGCGTTGATGAGGCTAATAGACAGAAACGCGTTTCCACGGTTTGCCCCTTCCTTTTCTATAGTGCTGTTCTATTAATTCTCTTCTTTTGATTTCGATTATACAAACTAGACAACCATTTCAATTTTCATTGAAGTAAACTTTTTATAAGTTGGCTGACCACCCTGCGCTGGACTTATAAAATCCTTAAAGAAAATATAGCTAGGAAAACATGGTATTTATGTGTGAAATGCAATTGAAATTTCGTGCACTTTCCAATTAGTCAAATTAACTGATGTTCTACTGTATATGCATGTATTGTGAAAATAATTTCTATAACTGATTTGGCTCTGGCTAATGTATCACTTATTGAACCAGAGAAAGGCGATAAACTTTGCAAATTGTCTGGAATTCAAAAACGCTTCAGATGAATTTGATAAAAAATAAATAAAAGCAAAATTCGATATCGTTTTTGGTTATCTTTTTAACAAATCTGAAGAATGAGTATACTTAAATGAATTGAAGTAATCAGTTCTGAAAATGAAATTCCGAAAGATTGTTCAGCTTTTTGATGAAACAGATACATACTGAAATCGATATCCCATGAAACAACTAACAGAAAAAAAATTGAACCTTTTTAGCCCCGACAAACTATATAATTTTCTGGAGATTTTCCTGTGACATTACCTTTCAGTTCGTCAGCGAAACGTTAACATTATTTTCATCATCAGATTTATAGTCCAAGATCCCAGAGCGATCAGACATAACTTATTTTCACACAGATGCGTGTTTATGAAACTTGCTGAGCGACACCTGGGCAGGTACCAGGTGAGAAAGGTAACTAAAAATAAGAGCTACTTAAGTGTCAGATACTTGTTATGGACCAGAACTTTTGTCAGACGCTTTAAAGCTCCAATAAAATTAAATGAACTTTACTTACTTTAACATGTCTGATTTTTAAATATGTTATTAATGTGACTATAATAAAGTTATAATTAATCGGTCAGACAAATTAGAATGACCAAACATCCCTCAAACACAAAAATTAGTTAACCAGAAGTATGAGCGCGACAGTGCTGTGCTTGCATTTTAGAGTGAGTGAGACGTCCATAATAACTCGGTTCTCCTTCTTTAACTCACTCATTTAATTTTAGTGCAGCTTTAAAGCATCTGACAAAAGTTCTGGTCCATGACAAGTGTCTGACACTTATTAAAGTAATTCAAAATAATATTCTAGAAAATATGTATAAAAATCAGTTTTACAAATTTAAGTTGAGTAGCTCTTATTTTTAGTTACCTTTCTCACCTGGTACCTGCCCAGGTGTCACTCACCAAGTTTTATAAACACGCAGGTATTGAAAACACACGAGACGCTACTGAGACTCTAAGGTTTCATCTGTGTGAAAATAAGTTTTGTCTGATTGCTCTGGGATCTTACTCGTATTATGGTGAGGAAGAAATTTGAATGATTTATTCTCACAGCCATTCGGTAATATACAGGGTCCTGCAACAGTGGCGCGGTGTTCCATATCTCTATATAGGAAGCAGATATTAATCTAATTTTCTATAATATTACCTTATTGCTCGAGCTCGACAAAATAAAAATATTGGCGGTCACACAGGGTGTTCGATTTTTTCTGGGCGGATCCCAACTTTCGGATGAAAACCCAAGACAATACGCAGAAATACATACCCAACATCCCCAAAAGTTGAATGTCTATATAAAGATCGGTCAAATTGAACAAGCTTCCTATTTTGGGGAACTAGAATAATCCCTGTTCAGACAGAGAATATAAGTGGTTTTTTTTTGAAATATTCGTCAAATACTAGAATAGAGGCGGCAGAGCCAATAAAATGCAGGTTGATAATTAATTCAAAAACAACCACTGATATTCTCGCTGTAGAGATTACTCGTTTCCCAAAATGGAAACTGTTGTCCAATTTAACCGACCTAAAAATAACGGCCTGGAGTACCCCTCTCTTCATAAATTGATTAAAACGTTGAGAGCTAGAAAGGTTTTTTTTGCTAAAAAATCAGCAGAAACCTTACCCGAGTTACTATGATTCTTGAAGATTTGAATAATGGCTACTGCACGGAACAGGTGCCGTAGTTGGTTTAAGCCGATTTCGAAACCTCCCCCCACCACTTTTAAGCCTGAAACGACCTTTACCTACGTCTCACGGTGTAGTCAAGGTGACTTTATGGGAGTGTTTTGTGCTTGACCTAGAATGACCCTGACCGACGTCACACGACGTAGAAACATAACTTTGAGGTAGTGTTTCTGGTTTGACCTTGAACGACCTTCATTAATTGACGCGGCTGCTTCGAAGACTTAAGGATTCGACCTTGAACGACCTTCAGATGCGTGGACGAAGAGGCTTTGACTTTGAGTTTGACTTTGAGTGGACCTTCTGCAATATCATGTCTTTGCTGAAGTGAGTTCGAAGGCGCATAAGTAATCTCATTCTCTCTTTCAATTTTTGAAAAAACGCGTGAAAGAGGAGCCACTCACAGGATTCAATTTTATATTGATAACGTAAAGATAACATGCGTCTTCATCAAATGCATGAGCTCGAGCAATAAGGTAATATTATAGAAAATTAGATTCCTATCTGCTTCCTATATAGAGATATGGAACACCGCGCCACTGTTGCAGGACCCTGTATATGTTTATATGTAGTTCGGTGTAACATAATCTAAAATCAAGTAATTATTTATTTGAAATCGAAAAACTGTTATTGGATTCAATATACCAATTTTCTCTCAGGTAATTTTTTTTCATCAAATGGGCAGCGTTTTCACTCAATCCTTACATAAAATAAATAGTCGTTCAATCCAATCTCGATAAATTAATCATTGACGTGTTTATAATACACTCTGGAATTTCAGATTCCGCAGAGATTCAATATATTATTAAATTCAAATTAATATGTGATTCTAGTATGAAATTACCCAAAATAATTGAATTGAACTAATAAACTGAAACATTCAAACGAGTATTTTTCAAGTCAAACAAATATTCATTTTGGAATCCATTAATTGTCAGTTTTGCCTTAAATAATGGATTAATTTTGCCATTACCGAATGAAAAGATTGCTCAACTGAATTATAATTTACTTGAATCAATTTTATTTCCATGTATGATCCAATTTAATTAGTGAGCACATGAATATAACAATAAAAACTGAAATATCCAATTCCTGCAAGTCAAAACATAAGTAAAAAAAAAAATCAGAACCATTTTTACCAAAGAGAATCACAAAAAACTTACCTTATCGTCTTCGCCCTCGCTATCACACTGAAACAAAAAAAATCCATTACAATCCTGCAAAAAAAAACAATCAACGAAAAAAAGAGACGGAAAAAGATATTGTGTTCGTCAGACGAAAAGGAAAACTAACCGAGTAAAAAGTCACTCGAACTTTTTTCAACTCGTTTCCCTCGTTTCTCCCTTAGCGGGTACGCTTTTTCTTACTTTTCCAATAAAAGCGAAAACAATTCAGGCAGGAGTGTTTTTCAATTCTGCTCGCACACGAGCAAAGAGAGATAAAAGGCGTAAACTGAAAATTAATGATTATTCCCTTCAATTCTCAGAGGAGCTGGACCAGTGCCGGTCTAAGGCGGGGAAACCGGGACAAATGCAAACCTCATAAATCCAAAGAAAATCAAAAATATTCTCTAATCGCTTCTTTCTTCAAATTATTCTGAGATGAAAATATAATTGGAATGATCCTACATAGTTATCTACTATTCTCGATTTTATAACACCCTTCAATGCATTATTTGCCATCAAGACAGCCATATAAATGATTTTTTGGCGATTGATAGTGAAATCACATACATTTTTATGTATTTCTGACAAGTCCATCACAAATAAGTCAGCTTCAGTTTTGTTTACTATCAGAGGTACCCCACATCCTTAGATGGGACACATCTACTTTTTGGTAATGTCTCACTTTCAACTAATGATTCCATGTCTTCTCTTTTGTGTGAATTTTCTCGCATTTTTGCTCCCTTGCTTGATTACGTTCCATTAAGTAATCATGAGAAATATTATAAAATGTTGATCTACCGCAGTAGTCGACGAAGCGTCAACCATAAATACCTGCAGACCACGGTATACAAACCCTGAGAATAGTTTGACACAATCATCTCTGGCCGTGAAAGACTGAACTCTTTGATCTTTGCCAAACCCGTTTACTCAAAGCATTGTATTTTAAACAAAATGCAAACAAAATATCTGTAGATATTTTGTTTTTCCGACACGCCTTATAATCCGAAACTTGCGCCGGCTAAAGAACAAAAAGGTCTCACTCTTTATCGTGCGATTACTAGCAAGGTTTAAGTATATCCAAAACTACTCAAGTTGTTTGGATTTCTGGGGGGATGGCACCAAATTTCAGCTCTGTTCGCTGGCCAAAAGCCTCACGGCCGGCCCTGGTCAGACCATTTCGCGATGAGAACAAATTTTACTTTGAACCCTATTAATTTTTTATGCGGAGGAAGAGCTTTTCGAGAGAGAGGCAGGAAATTTCTCGTTGTTGCTTTCTTCGGAATGAATTCGGGGGATTTCCTGATTTATTGTTTCCAGTTGTTCGGGCATGATTTATCGGTGTCGGCTGCCAGAAAATAAATACATTTTATAAAGTCGTTCGAGAACAAAACGCATTCGATGAATTATATCACAGAAATTCGCGATTGAGATTGAGGAACTTTTCCAATTATACAACGTTTTCCGGATAATATTCTTGGTTTCTTTGAGGGTTAAATAAAACCCCTCGGAAATTAATGGTATATATTCATAAACATGAATGAGATTTAGGAAAGCATTTATAATTGAATAACTTTCTTTTAATTTAAAACGGTTTTTGTTGAATTTTTTGTAGTGCAGTAGGGCTTTAGAAGTTAAATTTGGGTTCTTAATCGAATAGAGATTGGAATAATTGATGTTGATTTAATTCCATTTATCCATATAAAAGAATAAATTTATTTTTTTTAAGAAAGCAGCGGAATTCGGAGTGAAAATCTCGATATGTCATCGGTTTTTTCTCTTCTCGGGCGATATTCTTCTTATCCGGAGCTGAAAACTCCACGAAGAATATATCCGAAATTTGCCCGATTCCTCTGGATAAGGAAGAAATACTTTCCTATTAGCCAACGGGCTATGCTCGAAGACTGGCAGTAAACAAATCTAAAGAAATGAACTTTAAACGTTCAAGCCAGTCTCGAATATACCCACACAGTAGGTTGAATGGACTGACGCCTATCAGAAAACAACTACTCCCCTGGCTAATACCACGAAGGGCATTGGATTATATCCAACAGGCGTCAGTGCAGGAATCTTCACAGAAAATTTCCTGCATATGCAATTGGCAATACAACTGAAAGAGTCGGATATAATCCAACGCCCTTCGTGGTATTAGCCAGGGGAGTAGTTGGTTTTCTGATAGGCGTCAGACCATCCAACCTACTGTGTAGGTATATTCGAGACTGGCTTGATCTTTTAAAGTTGATTTCTTTAGATTTATTATTACTATTATTATTGAAAATTCATTAAAATCTTAATATCTTCAAACTGAATAGTAACCAGAATTTCCAAAACAAATACCTTCAATTTCTTCTTGAATTATTCAAACCGGATTATTACATGCTAATAACGAACGATATCCAATAATACCATAATTGTCGAAACATTAATTTCAGAATATCCAGAAAACACCCTGTTCGTGTTCGACAAGTTCTAATAATCCTCGTTTGTATTCCAAGGGGTGTATTCCACCAAAGTAAATACAGACATGCAAACTTCTAGAGAATTAATT
Organism: Leptinotarsa decemlineata; assembly: GCF_000500325.1. NCBI lineage: Eukaryota > Metazoa > Arthropoda > Insecta > Coleoptera > Chrysomelidae > Leptinotarsa > Leptinotarsa decemlineata. Next base: position 43,596 of record NW_019290852.1, on the reverse strand, counting down.
GCATAATAAATGGAAACGTCCTAATGTTTTTCGTTCGGGAATTGGTTAAAGAATGTCAACTGATATGTTCGCATTTTAGACAACGATGAGTTTTTTGCATGACTAGTTGTTATTGTAAAGGGGTTGGGAGTGCATACTTGAAAGGTTTTCTGATTTGATCACGATCACGATGAACTTTAGTTAAAGTAAGTAAAAAGTAAAATGCCAACTGAGCATGCAAAACAAATTATATTCTCATTCCTGATGAACACAAATATCACATACACTGTGTCCGTAAAGTATGGAACAAATTCATTTTTAGCTAAACAGGTCATTTTGAGAAATAATCCTGAAACACGTCGATTTTTGATGTTAATTTACCGTTTTTTAAAATAATAATCTAATATACAGGGTAAATTTCGTTCGAGTAATGACATCACCGTCATTTTTTTAAATGAAACACCCCCATTTTGTCTCAATTTTTGGGTTACTCTAGCTGAACTGATTACAAAAATGTATCACATGTTGATTCCAATTGGTACAGGGTGGACAAAAATACAGTAGTTGTGTGTGTGCTAATAAAGTAACGCTTAACATTCTTTATTAGGTAAATTAACAATATTATCAAAAATACTTATTGTCTAGCGGCAATTGGTTTAAATGTAACACCTCGTAGTTTGCTACATGTTTAGAGTAATAAAAATGAGCTGTTTCCAAACATGTTTGGTACTTGTGGTCTAGCAGACATAATATGTCTGTACCAATTGGAATCAACATGTGATACATTTTTGGAATCAGCTCAGCTAGAGTAATCCGAAAATTGAGACAAAATGGGGTTGTTCTATTTAAAAAAAATGACGGTGACGTCATTACTCGAACGTAATTCACCCTGTATATTAGATTATTATTTTAAAATACGGTAAATTAACATCAAAAATCGACGTGTTTCAGGATTATTTCTTAAAATGACCTGTTTAGCTAAAAATGAATTTGTTCCATACTTTACGGACACAGTGTATATTTCAACAAGTGTAAACAGAAAATCATGATGAAGTTCAAACTGAAATGTTTGGAGTACATAATGAATGTAGACAAGTGATTTTCATATAATTCAAAGTTCACGTGAAAGTAGTTGTTTTGAGATGTATTTATCTTCTAATTTGTGTCTGAAAGTTACTTCTTTGCAAGATCTACATACTTAATTGTTTTCTTTTTTTCTTCCTTTGGGAGTTTTTCCAACATTTTTTTAATAAAGATGGAGAAGTAGAAAGCCATGAAATTTTCTTCTATCTTAAGAATATACTTTTTTCAGTTCGAACTGGGTTAACTTGCGGAGACGGACATTCATTCAAAACAACACAGAACACTTAAGAATTCGTGACTTGATGAATTGCAAAAAAAAAGTATGTAAGTCATCCCAAGATAGTTTTGATATAGTCGACGTAAACGACAGTGTGCACTATTAAAGTCGGCGGCACACTCAAAGGACAAAAAAACAATACATAGAAATGAACCGGCTACGAATTAGTCCACGTGGACTGTAGTCTTGGCGGTTCGTATTGGATGATTTTTACTATCTGAGTTTTATGATAGGCTGAAGAGTCATAAAATTTAAATTTGAAGTCATGTTACGGTGACGAATAGAAATCGGGAATGCGGGAATGGTTATCGCCACAATGTTTGGTGCAGGAACTGATTGCGATTCTAGTGTTGAAATTCGATATTGTTGCAGTTGTAATTACTTAACATTTTTGTTATCTGTTTAAAATGTGGCGTCCTTGGACAAGTACTAACAGTAATAATAACGAGGGTTATATCAACGCAGTGTAGTGATTCCAATAGCGATGGTAAACAATGCGAATAAGAGATAGCAGTGAATAAGATTCAATGTACATAAGAATCTACATCTCAAGTTTGCTTCGAGGGAAACAAAGTATTACAAGCAACATTAGATTTGACCAAAATGCCTTTCTCAGCTGTACGTAAAATAGTAAAAAAAACCTTATGAACACAAGACGCGATGTGATACAGAATTACTAAAACCTTTAGATGTTCATCTAATAAAATCATTGAAGAAAACAATATACAACTGTTATACAACAATACAACAACAATATACAAAAGCTATGAGATTCCTACAACTGAAATCATAACATGAGCTGCTGTGACAATACTCTTCAGAATTGGATAAAGAAACTAGGATTTAAATTAAAAATAATAAACAAACGTCAAGCAGTTATGGAAAGCAGAAGAATAGTGGAATTGCGTAAGAAATACTTAGAAGAAATAACTGAATATAGACAAGAACAACGGCAAATTTTCTATTTGGATGAAACTTGGTATGACACTCACGACACAGTTACGAAGTGGTGGACTGATGGTTCGAGAACGCGTACGCCTAACATGCATGCAATAATCATTGTACATTGCGGAAAAAGTAAAGGATGGATTTCGAATTCTTTGAAATTATGTGGAAAAAAACTTGAGGACTTCAATGTTGACTATCATAAGAACATGGAAGTTAATATTTTCGAAGAATGGTTTGGAAATAAATTGATTCCAAATTTGGATGCGAAGTGTGTAATAGTTCTTGACAACGCTTCCTATCATTCGCGACAGCTCATCAAAGTACCGAATAAAAATTCAAATTCGAGGAAAGATGATATACAACATTTTTTTAATGGATAACAATATGTATTTTGAAGATTACTATACCAAAAACCAACTACTTGAAGTTTTACAGACAAAAACATTTGAAAAAGTGTATGCTCTTGAGAGTATTGCTGAAAAGTATGGACACACCATACTGAGACTTCCCCCCCATTTTTGTGTTTTCAATCCCATCGAGTTGATTTGGGGAAAATTGAAATGAAGCATTAGGCATAAAAATAATTTTCCAAAATTTGATAAGAAGCTAATAGAGCTAATTATAGAAGAAGTATCTAATATTACCGAAGAAGACTGGAAAAAAAGGATTAAAAAAGTAATTTTAGTTGAAAGAAACTATATGGAGATTGGACACTTCCATATTAATGGAGGTAATAAATTCATTATTGATTTACATAACGACAGTGATAGTGAAACAGAGAATATGGAAGAGGAATTATCAGAAGCTTTAGAAGAAAGTTAGTGAAGTGTTTTTGAAGCAATCGATTGTAAATATATGTGAGTAAGAAGAATTCAGAAGTACTTTCAATTATCACTCTGTTATTTGAATCCCTACTTTTCCACTCACCTACATAAACGAAATATTTATTATTGAATAACGAAATTAGTTAGCTCCCTAACTATATTATTAAAGGGGACCGGTTGGAAAGTAGGTTGCACTATATAGTTTACTTGAACTATACTATTTGTAATAAATAACATAATTTTGAATGTTTCCGGCTAAATAAGGTTCGTGGTTCTGAACACTTTGATTAAACTCGTCAATAACGACAAAAATTTACTTGAAATAACAAAATCCTTAACACAATATTAATAATTCTGTCAGTTAAAACTAATGACTCAATTAGGAAAAATTTTAACGTTATTAGAGCGTGAATAGAGTAGATAACGGAATATTTAAAATGGCAGACAATGCTAAGCGGATTTTTTAAACCGGGCGAAGATAACTAACTTCCTAGTAGACCACATCGATACGGTTAATGGTTTTTACGTTCCAAACCTTGAATTTCCCATCGAATATTACGAAACGGCAGAAGATAACTGTGCTCGATTTTCATAATTGCTTGATTATATTCCGCAAATGCAAATCGTTTCAATCCTTCAACCGTATCGATATAATTTGTTTTCCAACTTCTGAGAGTTGTCGTTCGTATGGGGACGACAGCTGATTAACGGAAAAAAAGTTTTTTTTATTCCCCCTCCTCTCGCCACACACCTTTCCATACGTTTTTTCCATTGATCGAAGCAGTGCTGGAAGTTTTCTTTGGTGAGGGCCTTTAGGAGCTCTGGCGTTTTTTGCTTTACCGCTTCATCGCCTCAAATCGGGTCCCTTTCAAAGCAGATTTCATCTTCGGAAACAAAAAAAAGTCGCACGGTGCCAAATCTGGCGAGTACGGCGCGTGTTCGAGCACTGGAATGCGTTTATCGTCCTAATACCGCTTCACAGATAGCGCGTTAAAGACAGGTGCGTTGTTCTGATGTAAAATCTACGAGTTGTTCTTCCACAACTCGGGCCGTTTCTTACGAACTCGTTCTCGCAGTGTTGTCAAAACTGACAAATTGTATCTGGTTGACAGTCTGACCTTGTGGAACCCATTCAGTCATTGCGATACCGTTAATGTCGAAGAAATGATCAACATTGCCTTGAATTTTGATTTGGACTTCCTTGCTTTTTTGATTCTGTAAGATTGAAGCTTCCAATGCATCGATTGCCGCTTTGTTTCAACATCGCATTGAAAAATCCACGTTTCGTCGCAAGTAATAATGTTTTTCATCAGTAATCTTTCAAGGATATCTTCGCACAAACTTTTGTCATGTGTAATTCCTCGTGTTGAATTTTTCTAACCGTTTCTTTATCGGCGTTTAAAGCCTAGGCACCTCATTACCAACAAACAGTATTATTTACAGCTCTCGCTTTCTATTCAAAGCCACATTTAAAGTTCTTGCTGGTGTTTATTGTATATCGAGTGGTCCAACGAAAAGTATGCACCTTGCTTTTTTCCTTTTTTTGTAACTTAACGCAAAAATGCTCGGACTGGTCAATTTTGCTTTTGAGGGGGACACATTTCAGATGTATTTTTCCACCTGTGCCGTCAACGCCCTAGCGAAGGTGAGTAATAACCTAAAATTTTAAATGGAAAGTGGGGTCAAGTGACATATCATTTGGAAGGGCACAAAATTCTCTTTCCAATGATACCTAATTTGTTGTATTTACTTGAATAGTTATAAAAAAAGCAAGAACATTTACTCGATATTTTTGGTGTTAATGAAAATGCGGAAAAACGGGCATTTTTATCACTACTACATTCCTCNTTTGCGTTAAGTTACAAAAAAAGAGAAAAGCAAGGTGCATACTTTTCGTTGGACCACTCTGTATAGTACATTTGTAACAGAATTCAATTGTATCTATATCTATTTGGGATGCACCTTTGGTGTAGTAATGAATATTACTGCAGTTTTTTCCCAGCACCATTCCATTATTTTAACGATTTGGTATTGGGAAGAAACTCCTGTAATAATAATTATTTAGACTGCTGTCGTTAAACATATATTTAGAGTACTGTGAATATATATAGTTTAATTGGTTGTTGCCTGAGCTTTTCCTCCAGAAAGTTTTTGTGTAATGACTCATCCCCCCTAAACAACACAAAACTCACAACTCCAAAAACCCATCATATTCTCCGATTCCACCTAAAATGGAAACACAAATAGAAACCTTTTTCCTCGCACTCTCCCGGTAATATAATTACACCCCCCCTCTCCACCAATAATTAATTCATCGGATCCATAAAACTCGGAAGTAGTTCGCCCGCAAAAATGTTGAGCCAATGTAATAAAAAGGCAATGAAGAAGTTGTCGAGTGTGAGAGGAAAGAGGGATTCGACGGATAATTTCCAAGATTGGCCAGCTCTAGCGAAAACGCCATCTTGTTCTCTTTCTGCTCTTTCTCTCACCCTCTCTCTTCTCGACCGCGTTATGCGATTAGCTTTCCGACATCCGGCTTTGTGCGAGAAACGAAAGAAATTGTTTTCATTGTCCGGAAACTATACTTTTCCGACGATATAGTCGAGTTTGGGTGAGTTAGATGGATAGATGACCTCTCGAATTGTAGACATTCGAAGGATTCCGGTGCAGGCGAGAAGAATTGGAGCGGTGATGTTTCTATTCGGTTTGAGATTGAAGGATTCTACTGTTACTTATGAAGTTTGACAGACGTCTGAATTGTTCTTTTTTAGTTAACCCTAACCTTCAAAAGACACGTATATAGATTTCACAGCTGTCAAACTATTAGTTTGTGGGATAGAACATTTTGTGTGAACTAACTTTTGTTAGTTTCAATAAAATGGATAACAAGGAATTTTGTGTGTTAATAGATCATTGCTTCATTAACACACGACTTTCGGACTTTGCACCAGAGAAATCAACCGTTGAGAAATGGTTTGCGAAGTTTAAACGACGTGAAATGAGCACCAAGGACGATGCATGCAGTGGACGCCCCAAAGAAACTGTTACCGATGAAAACATCAAAAAACTACACAAAATAATCTGGGATGACCTCAAAGTGAATGTGATGTAGATAGCTGAGGGTATGCGAAAGCTCTATTCAAAGTGGGTGCCAGGAGAGATTGCAATCGACAAAAAGCAACGAATTGATGATTCTGAGCAGTGTTTGAAGCTGTTTTACCATAGAAAACTCAAATTTGTGCGTCGATATGTGATAATGGATGAAACATGGCTTCATCATTTCATACCAAAATCAAAACGATCGTCATATGAGTGGAGTGTGTGTGGTGAACCGACTCTAAAGCGTGCAAAGACGCAACAGGCGGTTGGTAAGGTAATGATATCAGTATTTTGGGATGGGCATGGTATAATATTCATCGACTACTTCGAAAATGAAAAAAACAACAACAGTGACTATTAGGTAGCGTTATTGGAACGTTTGAAGGACGAAATTGCGGAAAAATGGCCTCATTTGAAGAAAAAGAAAGTGCTATTTTATTAAGACAATGTATCGTGTCACAAATCAATGGAAACGATGGCAAAATTGCATTAATTAGTCTTTGAATTGCTTCCGCATCCACCTCATTCTCCAGATCTGACCCCAGCGTCTTTTTTGTGTTCTCAGACCTGAAGAGAACGCCCCCTGGCAAGAAATTTAGCTCCGATGAAGAGGCAATCGTCGAAACTAAGCCTACTATGCTAACCTACGAACTTTTCTGCCCAACTTTCATGTCAGTTTGATGGTACTTTCCTATCTATACTTACGAACTTTCTTATTAGTCAGTGGGCTATGCCCACTTGAAGACTGGCAGTAAACAAATCTAAAGAAATGAACTTTAAACGTTGAAGCCAGTCTCGGATATACCTACACAGTAGGTTGAGTGGACTGACGCCTATCAGAAAACAACTACCCCCCTGGCTAATACCACGAATTCATTTCATTTCTTCATCATTTTCTTCAAACAGACAAAAGTTGCTTCACTCGAAAGTATCTCACGAACAAATAGTCAGACAGCTGTGAAATTTGTACACGTGTTCTCTGTAGAGTAGGGAGGGTGAGTGTACGCTCACAGCACTTAGACCACATGTGACCCATTGCACATCCTCCCGAGGAGTTGTCCTCCTAGGATCCTGTCCTTTCCAGGTAGGTGGACAGGTCACTAGGAGTCATCTCCTTTATATCGGCAGGTGTAGGCCAAGACTCGCCTAACACACACTCTCTATGGATTACTGTTAAGCGTAGATTTTTCCTGGTCATCGCCAGACAATTCTTCCCAGCCTCACAGGGTCGCCCAGGGTGATCCTGGCAAGAGTGCATCCTTTGATTTCATCCCATCTCTTTATGGATTGAGCATGGGTATGACTTTTGGCTAGTTCCGCAATTGTCGAAGTCATCAGGCCGTAGATGCCACTGGATCCTAAAATTCTTAGTCCAGCCACTTCCTTGGCTAAAGAGTCGGCAATGCTATTACCTTTACTCTTGTCGTGCCCTTTAATCCACCTCAGGATAATGTTATTATCTACCGAGGCTTTGGGTAAATCTTGGTGGCACTCTAGTACTAGCTCTGAGGTAACACGTTGTCTGTCTAATAGGGCTTGTCTGCTTATTTGAAGATTATGGTTAACTAAAAATCATATTGATTTGATACTAGTAGCGCCATCTGTATGTTAGCCTACCTACTTTTCAGCCCACCTAATATCTGTAATAGGTATTAGAAATATGGTAGAATAGTGTAGACATTTAGGGGTTCCAAAGGATTTGACAGACGCAATTTTTGAATATTCTACATATGATATCAACTTTTACTTATTTTATCTGTTTGTAGACATTCGAAGGATTCCGGTGCAGGCGAGAAGAATTAAAGCAGTGATGTTTCTATTCGGTTTGAGATTGAAGGATACCACAGTTTTTAATGAAGTTTGGCGGGCGTCTGAATTGTCCTTTTCTTCACTCACAACCATTTCAACACTAGTAGGTGGGCTGAAAGTTCGTAAGCTAACAGATGGCGCTACTAGTATTACATCTATATGATTTTTAGTTAAGCCTAACCTTCAAAAGAAACTTGTACAAATTTCACAGCTGTCGGACTATTAGTTTGTGGAATAGAACATTTTGAGTGAAGCAACTTTTGTTAGTTTGTTAATAACACACGACTTTCGAACTTTAGGGAAATCAATCGTTGAGAAGTGGTTCGCTAAGTTTAAACGAGGTGAAATGAGCACCGAGGACGATGCACACAGTGGACGTGTCAGAGAGACTGTTACCGACGAAAACATAAAAAAAGACTCCACAAAATAATTTTGGACGACCTCAAAGTGAAGTTGATCGAGATAGTTGAGGATATACATACATCAAAGGAACATTTTTGGCTTCATCATTTCACACCCAAATCAAAACGATCGTCATCTGAATGGACTGACTGTGTGTGGTGAACCGACTCCACCTCGTGCTACGACGCAACAGTCGGCTGGCAAGATAATGATATCAGTATTTTAGGATGTGCATGGTAGGTATAATATTCATCGACTATTTCGAAAATGAAAAAACCATCAACAGTAACTATTACGTAGTGTTATTGGAGCGTTTGATAAAAGAAATTGCGGAAAAATGGCCTCATTTCAAGAAAAAAAAATTGCTATTTTATCAAGACAATGTGTTATGTCACAAATCAATGGAAACGATGGCAAGATTGCATTATTTGGGCTTCGAATTGCTTCCGCATCCTCCTAATTCTCCAGATCTGACCTCAGCGACTTTTTCCTGTTATCAGACCTGAAGAGAATGCCAAGAAATTTAGCTCCAATGAAGAGACAATCGTCGAACCTGGGGCCTATTTTGAAGCCAAAGACAAATCGTACTATGAAAATGTATTGAAAAATTCCCCCTTTTCTCTCTCTCTTTTCTATTTTAGCCTACGAACTTTTCAGCCCAACTTTTATATCAGTTTGATGAACTTTCCAATCTATACTTATGAACGCAAAACTCACTCATTCATCTCTATTTCTCAGTATTGGTGAGTCCTANGAAACAGGCAAGAATATCGTCTACATATCTGTACCAAAAATAAATATGTTTTTTACCCAGGTCGGTATTTACTATAGTGGTCTCCAAGTTGTTCATAAGTATGTCTGCTAAAAGTGGACTAAGGGGTGAGCCCATTGGTAAACCCGAATCCTGTTTATAAAATTTGTTGTTGAATTGTAGGTAGCTCTGGTTTAGGCACACATTGAAAGATGTTGAAACTTAAAAGGAAGTGATATGGTCTACTTCGGCTTGATCTAATATGTCTAAAATGAGGGGCGTACACTCGTTGTACGGTATGTTGGAGAACATACTCTTTACATCGAATGAAACTAAAATTGAATTATGTGGCGTGGTTTGGTTCCTTATGCTTTCTACTAAAGTCACGCGAAATTCGTTTTTAACCATTTTCTTCAAACTGCCAAAAATTGCTTCTCTCGAAATGTATCTCACAAACTGATAGTCCGACAGCTGTGAAATTTGTACACGTGTTCTCTGTAGAGTAGGGAGGGTGAGTGTAGGCTCACAGCACTTAGGCCACATGTTTCCCATTGCACATCCTCCCGAGGAGTTTTCCTCCTAGGTCATCGTCCATCCTGTCCTTTCCAGGAAGGACTCACCGAACACACACTCCTCTTGTTGACGATAACTCCGGACACTCACAAAGGACATGCCTGACAGTTTCACCTTTCTGTTCACACATCCTGCATAGAGGTGTGTCCACTAGCCCCATATTATGGAGGTGTTTCCTTAGTTGACAGTGGCCAGTCAGAAATCCTACTATTGAGCGTAGATTTTTCCTGGTCACCGCCAGATATTTCTTCGGCGCCAGCTTCTCAGGGCAGCCCAGGGTGATCCTGGCAAGATTGTATCCTTTGATTCCATCCCATATCCATAGGGATTGAGCATGGGTGTAACGTTTGGCTAGTTCCACAATGGGCTCATTCAACATTTTTTTTATTTCATTATTTGAAAGTTTATGTTTCAAATAGTACATCTGCAAAAAATCTGAAATTTCACTCTTTGTCTTTCCTCTCAAATCAATAATTGATTGTGGTCAAGCTTGACGTCACATCAGTCGACTCGGCGACAAGGGAGTCCTGGTGGCGATGATGGCAGCGATTCATAATCTCCAACTATTGATTTACTTTTATAATATATAATTTTCAATAAAAATCTAAATTAGCCTGAATGAGTCCATTGTCGAAGTCATTAGGCCGTAGGCGCCACTGGGTCCTAAAATTCTTAGTCCAGCCGATTCCTTGGCGAAATAGTCGGCAATGCGATTACCTTTACCCCTGTCGTGCCCTCTTTTCCACATCAGGATGTTATTATCTACCGAGGCTTTGTCTAAATCTAGTACTAGCCCTGAGATAACACGTTGTCTGTTCAATGCCAATAGGGTTTATCTGCTTTGTACACGTGTTACTTGAAGGTTATGGTTAACTAAAAATCATATGAATTTGATACTAGTAGCGCCATCTGTATGTTAGCCTATGTACTTTTCAGCCCACCTAATATCTGTAATAGGTATTAGAAATATGGTAGAATAGTGTAGACATTTAGGGGTTCCAAATGATTTGAACGAGTGTGAAGTTATCCACATCCACAAAGTACACTGAGAAAAAATATCGCATTATTATTTTTTCATTTGCCGACTCTGCACACCTACCATTTTAAAAAGATACGCTAATTGACTGAATTAGTAAAAAACAGAACCATCCTAGTTTATTAAACTGTCTGAAGGGGTGAAAGAAGGGTGGAAATATTTAAAAAAATCGTAACATGAAAAATCGACTTTGTACACCTACAAAATTGAGATATGTTATTCCTGATGATCTACTCGACAGAAAAAACTTCACGTCATAGTTTTCCAGGCCGTCTGAGAGGGTGAAAATGAAGTGGAAAATTGAAAAAATCGTATCTTCGAAAATTGAATGTGTACACCTACAAGATTGAGATATTTTGTTACTTGAGAAAATCATATATTTAAAAATTGAGTTTGTACACCTACAAAATTGGGGTATGTTATTCCTGACACCCGATTTGACAAGGAAAACTTCACATTATAGTTTTCCAGGTCGTCTGAGGGGGTGAAAATGAGGTGGAAACTTGAAAAAATCATATGTTTAAAAATTAAGTTTGTACACCTACAAGATTGATATATGTACAATACGTACAAACTCAATTTTCAAATATGTTTTTTTTTCAAGTTTCCACCCCATTTTTACCCCCTCAGACGGGCTGGAAAACTATAACGTAAAGTTTTTCTCGTCAAATCGGGTGTCACTAGTAACATCTCTTAATCTTCTAGATGTACAAACTCAATTTTTGAATATATGATTTTTTCAAGTTTCTACCTCATTTTCACCCACTCGGACGGCCTAGAAAACTATGACGGGAAGTTTTTTCTGTCGAATAGATCATCAGGAATAACATATCTCAATTTTGTAGGTGTACAAAGTCGATTTTTCATGTTACGAATTTTTAAAAATATTTCCACCCTATTTTCACCCCTCAAGACAGTTTAATGAACTAGGATGGTTTGGTTTTTTTACTAATTCAGTCAATTAGCGTCAATCAGTCAATCTTTTTGAAAAATGGTAGGTGTGCAGAGTCGGTAAATGAAAAAACAATAATGCGATATTTTTTTCTCAGTGTACTTTGTGATAACTTCACACCCGTAGGATTTGACAGACACAATTTTTGAACATTCTACATATGATATCAACTTTCAACTTATTGTATCTGAGAGAGAGCATGGATCTGGATGTCTTGTTAGAACTAGAACCGCTGATGCTCTCTAAGTATGAAAGTCACGTTCTATACATTCTTCTATACGTTTTTAATCATATACATTTTTTTTGTCTCAAATAAAAAAAGACTACCAGAAAACATCCTCACCCTGTTACTGCCCCCATAGAAACCAAACTCATTATCGAGATAAAAGTAAGCAACTGTTATTCATTCTTTAATAAAACGCTCCCCTAACGCGTTGCGCCGTCTGAGGGGGCTTATTCTGCATTTTGTTGACGAAATGCACCCTTGCTTTCTTGCTAAACAATGGCCTCCTCGACCCTAATTGACTATGGCTTGACAGGATCTAATGAAAGGCATAGCACAGAGATCTGGATTAGCATCGGGGTGAACTTGTTTAATGCCGTTATCTGGCGCATAAAAGTTGTATGGAGGCAGCGAGGTGCAGCTCTATTTCCGCATTGATTAATCCTGTAATTGTATTAGGCTGTTTCGTGTCGGGTTGGTGTGAGAGGGTTAACTTTTCAGTAAACAACATTTTCGTAAATATTTCGACGGTTTTGAACGATGATGAAATTATAATTACATAGGGTCTTCCAACAGAGATTTCCGAACTTTGACAATTGGTAACGGCCATCTTGTTGAAGCTACATCTGTCAAATTAGTTGTCAAATCACTATGAACGGATATAGCATTAAAAAACACGTGCAAATAAAAAAAAAGTTCTATCGAAATGGGTGTTCTGTTCGGGCAACGTACCGCGTGCTTCGCGCTACCCAGAGCACTATTCCCAATGTGGTGGAGTCTAGTTGTTTATCAAACGATCAACTAACACCCGTACGTGGATGAAACGCAAAATCTGCAGAAAACGCCGCCGCTGCCTGTGAGAGAGTGCAGGAGAATCCGAGGCAGCCGATTTCGCGTTACTCATAAGAACTTGGCCATTCGCAGTGCAAACTACGCGAATTTTGCGTCGTGACTTAGGCCTGCACCCGTACAAAATTCAACTGACCCAGGAACTGAAGGTAAACGACTATAGACAACGACGTATGTTCGCTGAATGAGCTCTATTATGGGCGTTTGACATGTTTCGAGAATGTTTAGAAATAAAGCGAACTAATGTCCGTAGATTTTTCCATTTTTGAAGAGGAAGGAAGATTTCAGCTTCCGAAATGTTAAGATTAGTATCTGTAAAATTTCTCAGCGATTTTCTCAGTACAAGTTCATAGGTGCCACAACTAAATGTAAATGCCAAGAACATGTTTTGAACACCCTACAAGTATGAACATGAGAATAAAAAAGTTGTACTTACGATATATCCTTTTCCTGAACTGCATCTACTGCTGGCCTGTAAAAGAAATGTAAATTGATTATTTTGAATAATCAAATGAATTAAAGAAAAAAGGAGTATGGTCCATCACATTTGGGACATAAATATTCACTTTCTTGCGGTATTAGCTGCCAGTTATCAAGTGCATAAGTATATCATGCTTATTATCACAAATTTTATTAGTTTTGACAATATTGTTATTGATCAGTACAAATGCAACGAACTATCAAAATTGAACAGCAATTGTTTATCTCAATTATTAGATTTGCAATTTGAGAACATGGCCAACTCCTCAGTTTCGAAATCTCTTTACCCTGCCTGCATATTCTTTATCGGGTTGGCAGAGAAGGAAAATAAGTTAGAAATGGAAATATTTGAAAAAACTGATGAATTTATGCAGAACAACGTTATTTCGAAACTGACGTCCATCCCAATACGGAAAAATTAGCGATAATTTGGTGAGTAAATGGCTAAAAAAAGAGGAAATTCATCTGAAATCATCTGTCAACTTTGACATTTGTTTATATATGTATATATAGTTTATAGTGTTCTACAGATTGCTAGAGTGACTTTTCCCAAAAATTGGTTTTTTTTTATTATAAAAGAGCATATCTCTCAAAAATATATTTTCCGTACAAAAATTTCGCTTGCTATAGTGTTTTTTTCATGTTTTGAATCAGCTGTGCAAATTTCATGAAGATCCTGAAGGTTACCGTTTTCGCTACCTTTACCGAACGAATTAAATGCTCTTGATTTGAAGAACCCTTAAAAACACAGAGAAAATAACAACGTAGATGTGTGTAATCTGTTATATATCACAATTTATACTGAAGATGGCTTAGTTGATCATAGATTCGACATATTTAACTCATTAAGAGATTTTCGCTGAACAGTTTACAAAACCATAGCACATTTGCTTTTTCAGGCGCGTTAATACATGTATGAACAAGCTTGAGGACGCTATTTATAAACTGTGCAAATTCAGCGTTTTCATATATGTGTGAACACGTCTGAGGAAGCTATTGTATAGTGAAACACGTGTTTCACAACAAATTAACTTCTTCAGGCGCGTTAATACACGTATGAACAAGCCTGAAGAAGCTGTCAAAATTCACACGTGTTCATACATTTGTGAATACGTCTGAGGAAGCTATTGTATAGTGAAACATCTCAAGCGAAAATCTCACAATGAAAAGTTTTGAAAAGCGCACACGTGTTTCACTACACATTAGCTTTTTCGAGAGTATTAATACATGTATGAACAAGCTTGAGGAAGCTATCTGTAAATTGTGGGGATTTTCCGGCGTATTCATACATGTATGAACACGTTTTAGGAGGCTATTGTATGTTGAAATACGTGTTGCTGTTTTGAAAATCGTTCAAGCAATTATCCCACAATGAAAAGTTTAGAAAAGCGCAACACGTGTTTCCCTATACATTAGCTTCTTCGAGCGTGTTAATACATGTATGAACAAGCTTGAGGAAGCTATTTGTAAATTTTCCTGTTTCAGGCGTATTCATACATGTATGAACCGTCTTAGGAAGCTATTGTATAATGAAACCGTGTTGCGATTTTGAAAATCGTTCAGGCGAAAATATCACAATGAAAAGTTTGCAAAACCACAACACGTGTTTCACTATAGAGTATCTTCTTTGAGCGTGTTAATACATGTATGAACAATCTTGAGGAAGCTATTTGTAAATTGTCCAGTTTTCTGGCGTATTCATACATGTATGAACACGTTTTAGGAGGCTATTGTATGTTGAAATACGTGTTGCTGTTTTGAAAGTCGTTCAAGCAAAAATCCCACAATGAAAAGTTTAGAAAAGCGCAACACGTGTTTCCCTATACATTAGCTTCTTCGAGCGTGTTAATACATGTATGAACAAGCTCGAGGAAGCTATTTTTAAATTGTCCAGTTTTCCGGCGTATTCATACATGTATGAACACGTTTTAGGAGGCTATTGTATGTTGAAATACGTGTTGCTGTTTTGAAAGTCGTTCAAGCAAAAAATCTCACAATGAAAAGTTTAGAAAAGCGCAACACGTGTTTCCCTATACATTAGCTTCTTCGAGCGTGTTAATACATGTATGAACAAGCTTGAGGAAGCTTTTTGTAAATTTTCCTGTTTCAGGCATATTCATACATGTATGAAGACGTCTTAGGAAGCTATTGTATAATGAAACCGTGTTGCGATTTTGAAAATCGTTCAGACGAAAATATCACAATGAAAAGTTTGCAAAACCACAACACGTGTTTCACTATAGAGTATCTTCTTTGAGCGTGTTAATACATGTATGAACAAGCTTGAGGAAGCTATTTGTAAACTGTCCAGTTTCAGGCGTGTTCATACTTTTAATATATAATACCTTAAGTTCGACAATGTTCGAAATATCTATACTCTGTCCATCCAAGCAAAATAGTGCTCCAAAACAATATCTTGCATAGTGCACGTGATGTCTCAGACAGCGCTGCTTGTACAGAGTCGCACTAAGGAACGACTAAAATTGTATTTATTTTTTAAATAATATGCGGCTGGGTATAGAACATTTTTTTAGATGGAGTGTAGAGACACAAATTAGCAGTTTCTTCAGCCGTATCAGTTCTAGACATTTTAAAAATTTTAATATTCAAAACACCACAGGCGTTAAATTGTTACTGGCCACTCCGACACTGTAACAATGAATTCCGGCAGCCGATTGCAGTTAAATCTGATTGGCCATCGTGAAGAGGCTTGTTTATTTGATCCAATAGATGGGTTACTGTCTTTGTTGGTTGGATATAGTTTATTATACTATTTATTACGCCAGGCCCGGATTAGCTAAAATGTCTGTTGATCATCCATTGTTCTTTTGTAATCGACTGCAGCTTGTCAAACGTAGGAAGAGCTTTCTGAATTCCGTTATGGTCCCGCCCACTAGATCTGCATTTGTTAGAAGACAGTGACAGTGAGAGATAAGAAAGAGAGAGAGAGAGAGAGAGAGAAAAAGTTTTCAAGTCTCTTCCTAGATTTGACAAGCTGTACAAGTTGAGAAGTTTCGGGAACGATTATTTATACGAAAATTGGACTCCTCCTATGTTCCAGTAGGTCTAATTTTCATTTTTGTATGTTTCAAATACCTGAAATGTGAAGTAACGTGCATTTCTTCATTCTGTGGAATCATTGTATATTTATTGAAATATTTCATCAGTCGTTTTGAATACAGCCTTTTACTCTACTGAATATATCTTTTAGAAAAAAGTTAGTCTCCGTTTGTTCGAATGTTGTATATTTCATGACGTTCGGACTAACATTGCTTAAAAAAGTCTCAACNTCATGACGTTCGGACTAACATTGCTTAAAAAAGTCTCGACAGATTTGAAATCTATGAAACTAAAGTAAAATGAATGCAATATTAAAAATATCAAGACCAAAATATTCGGAAGAGTTCATTAAAGAGAAGGAAACAATATAAAAAATAAATGAGAAAAAATAAACAATGAGTATTCTCATTTTACTGGTTTCTTCGTTGTACGTTTTTCTTGTTATCACCAATCTATTGGTTTCACTGACACCGCACTCACATGGTATTCAGTGAATGCAATTCTTTTGATCGGAGTCCGTGTTTGGTGACTTGATTTTTGTGAGGCTGCTACGGATGTTTTCCACGAACTTAAGCCGTTCCTAATGTTCTACCTAAAAACCCAATTGTTTTCATTCTCTTTGACACCCGCTCATGTCAGGAAAAGATAGTTTCCTTGCGAGACTGTTGTTATATTCTGATCAAGGTCTGTTCCAGGAGATTGTTCAGTGACCATTCTGTTGATGATGCCTATATATTTCCTTGCAGATACTTCCTCTTCGTGTTGCATACAGAGTTTGAATGGACGATCAATTAGGGCATTAAGGGTTCCTTTCTTGGTAGATATGTGATGGTTGGAATTGCATTTTAGATACTTTACCATGTGACAGGGTTTTCGTTACACAGGGTGTAACATAAGTACGTTAAAATATTCAAGTGACGTATTCCTGAGATAATTTTAAGAAAAAACGTCTATATAAATTTATGTCCCAAAATGCTTCGTTTCGGAGACACAGGGTGTTGAAATTGATTTTTTTGTTCGTTTTTTGCACGAAATGTGGTACCCGTTTTTTTTTGACTTGGGAAATCATAATTTCGTATTAATTTTCATATAACATTTAGAGGGCGCTGCGTACGGAGTCATTATTTATTTCAAATTGCCCTTACTTTTTTGACAGTAAACTTTTGGTACTTCTCATGAAAAAAATTTAACTCCCACACCTTTTCCAAGTACACCTCCTCAACAATGATGCAAGTGATCGTTTTCGAGATATTTACAATTTTCTATATCGATGCATATTATTTAGCTCCTAAGTGAAGTTGCTTAGAACATTACAAAAACTGAGTATGTGATAGATCTCATCAAAATAAACAACTTTTTCCTATAAAATGTTTATTGAAAAATCATTCGTTTTCGAGAAACAAATTGTTGAAATTTTTCAAAACAGGATTGGTTTTTGTCATAATTTTTTTGTATTTCGAAAACGAATGATTTCTCGAACATTTTATAGGAAAAAGTTGTTTATTTTGACGAGATCCACCACATAGGTACTTAGTTTTTGTAATGTTCTCAGCAACTTCACCCTAGGACCTAAATAATACGCATCGATATGAAACTTTGTAAATATCTCGAAAACAATCATCTTCAGCGATGTTGAAAAAGTGTACATTTTTTACTTGGTAAATGTGTCGAAATTGGGTTTTTTTCATGAAAAGTACCGGAAAATTACTGTCAAAAAAGTTGGGGTAACTTCAGATAAATAATGACAGTGTACGCAGCGTCCTCTAGATGTTACATGAAAATTATTACGAAATTATGATTTCCCACATCAAAAAAACCCTGGGTACTAAATTTCATGCAAATAACTTAATTTTTGCAAAAGTTATTTTTGGAAAACGAACAAAAAAATCAATTTCAACACCCTGTACCTCCGAAACGAAGAATTTCCGGGCACAAGTCCTCGTCTTCGAATAGCTTTCTCTGTATGACTTCAAGTGCTTCTTCGACAAGTACATTGGTGTTCAGACTTCCCACATCGAAATAGATTTATTATAACTACCCCCTAAAATATTTCGGCCCTGGTATTTTTTAAATTTTCACTAGTTAACGTTTTCTTCTTCTTCTCATAGCTTTCAAATCTGTCAACACCTCTTCAGTGAATAAAAGTCCAAACCTCAAACATCTACCGAATGCGCATTCTTAGTGCCTTTCATTGATTTTTTCCGTCATTGTTTCTTTCATGGCGACAAAATCAACTGCCCCGTAAATTACCCGATAAAAATCCGCAACGTTATTTTCGTGGTCATCGTCGCCACCCTCTAAAGGCCAATAAACCCAGATAACGTTTTGCATTATTTATTCGAACGCCCGGGGGGTTAGATTACATTTTTTCCGGCGTGCGGCAGGGCTAATTGAAAGCTTCCCTTGGGTTGGTATGCATAGCCGATAATCCGCGATGTCACCGTGAATGATTTAGTTTTCTCGGTGCGTGCGTTAGGTTTTGCCTTTTGTGTGCCGCCACCCAGGGGACGGGGAGAGAAAGATGAACGTGCGACCACATAATGCGGGTCGGCGATACCCCCGCTTTACGACTGCTAACACCAACGCTAACGTTGATAACACGAATCAAGTATTTTTCAGCCTAAAATGAGATGTGAGTGAAAGAATACACGGCCCACGAGGGTTGCCTTTCATGTTTTTACAAACCACCATTAGATGGCATTATGGAAATATGATAATGTTTCGCAGCAGCTAGAGGAAGTCAAAGTAGGGTTGCGCAATGAAAATTGTAACGGAATTGTACAAATTCAAAAGTTGGAGTATCGAACCCCCATCACTGAACTACTAATGAACTTAAAAACTTTATATTGTGCTCTGATAAAAAATCAGATGCCATAATTACTTCTTTGGGTGTCAACACTACGAATAAGAATTGAATCACTAGAAATTTTGCAAAAAAGGATTCTGAAACTGATTATATCAAAAAACTGGAGGTATTCCTCTGATAAATTGTACAGACTGTCAGGTAATGGATATGAGACAGCTATATTATTTCTGTATACGAATATTAAATAACACTTCAACAAAAAACAAGCAGGTATTCCTAGACACGATTACAACACACCGAATATAAAAAAAAACCGTCCCACATGGTGGAAAATCGATATCACAAAGAGCATACTCGTCTGTATTAAAAAATAAAACACAATACCGACAACAATACAGGCAATAAGAACAAGATGTGAGATCAGAAACGAACTGTGTTACGTGATTTTTGGCTTTTCTTAGTAAGCGATAAAACAGTTTAGGTGTATGCACCGACTAATATCTCAGTGGAGTCGGGTGTGGGTCTTATTATTAGTATTAGACACAAAAAATGGTATGAGAGGGCGCCAAGTGATTTGAAAAAATATAACATACACCTCTCTTAGAGTTGAAATCACTAAATCCAATTGGCTTACTTGCCAACCTATATGTTAGTTGAAATAAAAATATGTGAATGGTATAAATATGTCTATATAATAGCACAGTAAATATTTTGTAACACAAATTATACAAAATTTAGAGGTTAAAGGCCAAAAAAAAACTCTCGAGAGAAAGGTTCCAGAATAAAGTCGATAAAAATCAACCTTTATTTCAGAACGCAACTACTTATTCGTAAAACTAAATCAAGGTAACCAAATATAGGTATATATACACATATATATATAAATTCTAGGAGGCTTTAAGAAAAAAATACTCGGCTTGTTCCCACACAGCAAGTGTTTTCCTTATGTGCGCGAATAGACAAAAAATAAAGAAACATCCACTGGGTGGTACTTATCAATGGATCCTTAAGCGAATTCTATCGGGACGTTCCACGAGATAGGGTGAGACTTCCTCCGTTCCCGTATCAGCTGTCTTATGTTTGATCCCAGACAAAGGAAAAATTATCCAATCCTTTTATCACCTCGAAGACTACCACAAAATCCTATTCCTCGGGAGAATTGGAAATACAAGTTGAAACAGTATCATAAAACGCCTAAAAAGTCATGGAAAGTGTTACGGTCTGATCTAAACAGAACGCGGTATAAAAAGGAATATAATTTTCCACAACTCACCTCATGTGCAAAAACCCGACGCAACCCTGAGACGTTGAATATTAATATTCTATAGACTTATCCTCTATTACTAAAGAAAATTCGGCGATATCCAGAAAATACTATAATCCAAAACGAACTTCGCCAATTTGGAATGCAATAGTGAAAAATCCGTTAATAACGATACATAATATGCACTATTCATCCAATCTATCCAAAATACACACAGTCACTGTTCGGTCGACCGAAACATCCGATACGGTTTTTTTTCGTACCTACTTTTTTTTCCCATAAAATTCGCATTCCCAATTGAAATCGCTCATTTTGACCGGCGAACGAAATAAATGAATTCGCATGTGTGAGGAAATTCACTATACATACCGAGTGTTGTTTCGCGGCGGTACCCTAGTATTTTAAAACCTTTTATAATTCATTAAAACACGTTACAACTGAAAAAAATTCATTTCACAAAATGAAAGAAATAAAATAACTGTTGGATAACTATTAGAAAACCCTGAACATTTCATTTGAGCGATGACAAAATAATCACTTTTGATTTCAATTTGATGGTGAGAGTTAATATTTTAAAGTATTCTAAATTTCAAAAATAAAAAAAATACACTGTATTTATTTTTATAATAATACATTTTGTATTTTGAGAGGTCCTAACGATATTAGAACAATAATATGATATGGGAATGAGGTAAGTACGGAGTCAATACTGAAAATCGGGGTGCCTCAAGGAACAGTGTTGAGCCCAATACTGTTTCTTGTGTACATGAACAATATAGCAAAAATAGATGGTCTAGGACACCTTATTTGTTATGATGACGACACAGCCTTCATGAACGGTCATTTGTCAACACAAATTTGTCTCTGAAACTACACTCTACAAACTGTCACAAAAATGTATGTGGGTGTTCTACTATTAAAAAAGTATCATCAATTAAATATTTAGGGGTAATCCCAGACCAACACATACGATGGTCTGATCATATCATGCATGTAAACAAACGCCTTTGAACACTTAAACACAGTTTTTATTCTCTAAGAGACATCCTCTCCAGAAAACACCTCATGATGCTCTACAACTCCCTAGCCGAATCAATTCTGACTTACTGTATCACAATATGGGGTGGAGCTTTCAACAACACACTGAACATTATACAAACAATACAAAACTCACTATTAAAAGTCATCCTGAAAAAAAAATTAACGTTTTTCCACCGATAAGCTATATCAGGAAGCAACTATATTAAATGTTAAACTATTATGCACTCATCAATGTTTAGAGAGAATGTTCATAAATCAAGAGAAATTCAACCAGAAAAATATTAGGATGAACAGAAAATACCCCTGTGTTGATCACATCCGGAAGTAAAATATTCTATATCAGAAATATAGTTTTTTTTGCTTACTCAACATGTCAAACAATGTATATTCAACTCTAAATTTCTCTGATCAAGCACATGGCAGACAGACAATTTTGTCTAGGCTAATGCGGTTGATCTCGAAATTTATTCTAAAGAGCTNAACAGGATTGGTTTTTGTCATAATTTTTTTGTATTTCGAAAACGAATGATTTCTCGAACATTTTATAGGAAAAAGTTGTTTATTTTGACGAGATCCACCACATAGGTACTTAGTTTTTGTAATGTTCTCAGCAACTTCACCCTAGGACCTAAATAATACGCATCGATATGAAACTTTGTAAATATCTCGAAAACAATCATCTTCAGCGATGTTGAAAAAGTGTACATTTTTTACTTGGTAAATGTGTCGAAATTGGGTTTTTTTCATGAAAAGTACCGGAAAATTACTGTCAAAAAAGTTGGGGTAACTTCAGATAAATAATGACAGTGTACGCAGCGTCCTCTAGATGTTACATGAAAATTATTACGAAATTATGATTTCCCACATCAAAAAAACCCTGGGTACTAAATTTCATGCAAATAACTTAATTTTTGCAAAAGTTATTTTTGGAAAACGAACAAAAAAATCAATTTCAACACCCTGTACCTCCGAAACGAAGAATTTCCGGGCACAAGTCCTCGTCTTCGAATAGCTTTCTCTGTATGACTTCAAGTGCTTCTTCGACAAGTACATTGGTGTTCAGACTTCCCACATCGAAATAGATTTATTATAACTACCCCCTAAAATATTTCGGCCCTGGTATTTTTTATATTTTCACTAGTTAACGTTTTCTTCTTCTTCTCATAGCTTTCAAATCTGTCAACACCTTTTCAGTGAATAAAA
The DNA here is from genome assembly GCF_000500325.1 of Leptinotarsa decemlineata. Lineage (NCBI taxonomy): Eukaryota > Metazoa > Arthropoda > Insecta > Coleoptera > Chrysomelidae > Leptinotarsa > Leptinotarsa decemlineata. The sequence goes on along the minus strand of NW_019290852.1, from coordinate 20,937 downwards.
GTCCAAACCTCAAACATCTACCGAATGCGCATTCTTAGTGCCTTTCATTGATTTTTTCCGTCATTGTTTCTTTCATGGCGACAAAATCAACTGCCCCGTAAATTACCCGATAAAAATCCGCAACGTTATTTTCGTGGTCATCGTCGCCACCCTCTAAAGGCCAATAAACCCAGATAACGTTTTGCATTATTTATTCGAACGCCCGGGGGTTAGATTACATTTTTTCCGGCGTGCGGCAGGGCTAATTGAAAGCTTCCCTTGGGTTGGTATGCATAGCCGATAATCCGCGATGTCACCGTGAATGATTTAGTTTTCTCGGTGCGTGCGTTAGGTTTTGCCTTTTGTGTGCCGCCACCCAGGGGACGGGGAGAGAAAGATGAACGTGCGACCACATAATGCGGGTCGGCGATACCCCCGCTTTACGACTGCTAACACCAACGCTAACGTTGATAACACGAATCAAGTATTTTTCAGCCTAAAATGAGATGTGAGTGAAAGAATACACGGCCCACGAGGGTTGCCTTTCATGTTTTTACAAACCACCATTAGATGGCATTATGGAAATATGATAATGTTTCGCAGCAGCTAGAGGAAGTCAAAGTAGGGTTGCGCAATGAAAATTGTAACGGAATTGTACAAATTCAAAAGTTGGAGTATCGAACCCCCATCACTGAACTACTAATGAACTTAAAAACTTTATATTGTGCTCTGATAAAAAATCAGATGCCATAGTTACTTCTTTGGGTGTCAACACTACGAATAAGAATTGAATCACTAGAAATTTTGCAAAAAAGGATTCTGAAATTGATTACATCGAAAAACTGGAGGTATTCCTCTGATAAATTGTACAGACTTCAGGATATGAGACAGCTATATTCTTTCTGTACGAATATTAAAAAACACTTCAACAAAAAACAAGCAGATACTCCTAGACACGATTACAACACACCGAATATAAAAAAACCGTCCCACATGGTGGAAAATCGATATCACAAGGAGCATACTCGTCTGTATTAAAAAATACAACACGATACCGACAACAATATAGGCAATAAGAAAAAGATGTGAGATCAGAAACGAACTGAAAAAAATTCATTTCACAAAATGAAAGAAATAAAATAACTGTTGGATAACTATTAGAAAACCTTGAACATTTTATTTAAGCGACGACAAAATTATCACTTTTGACTTCAATTTGATGGTGAGAGTTGATATTTTAAAGTATTCTTCAAAAATTAAAAAAAAAATACACTGCATTCATTTTTATAATAAGACTTTTTGTATTTTGAGAGGTCCTAACGATATTAGAACAATAATATGATATGGGAATGAGGAAGGTACTAAGTCAATAGTGAAAATCGGGGTGCCTCAAGGACCTCTGTTGGGCTCAATACTGTTTCTTGTGTACATGAACAATATAGCAAAAATAGATGGTCTAGGACACCTTATTTGTTATGATGACGACACAGCCTTCATCAACGGTCGTTAGTCAACACAAATTTGTCTCTGAAACTACACTCTACAAACTGTCACACTGTGTTCTACTATTAGAAAAATATCATCAATTAAATATTTAGGGGTAGTCCTAGACCAACACATACGATGGTCTGATCATATCATGCATGTAAACAAACGCCTTTGAACACTTATACACAGTTTTTATTCTCTAAGAGACATCCTCTCCAGAAAACACCTCATGATGCTTTACAACTCCCTAGCCGAATCAATTCTGACTTACTGTATCACAATATGGGGTGGAGCTTTCAACAACACACTGAACATTATACAAACAATACAAAACTCACTATTAAAACTCATCCAGAAAAAAAATAAACGTTTTTCCACCGATAAGCTATATCAGGAATCAACTATATTAAATGTTAAAGTATTATGCACTCATCAATGTTTAGAGAGAATGTTCATAAATCAAGAGAAATTCAACCAGAAAAATATTAAGGATAAACAGAAAATACCCCTGTGTTGATCACATCCGGAAGTAAAATATTCTATATCAGAAATATAGTTTATTTTGCTTACTCACCATGTCAAACAATGTATATTCAATTCTCTGATCAAGCACATGGCAGACAGACAACTTTGCCTAGGCTAATGCGGTTGATCTCGAAATTTATTCTAAAGAGCTATACGTTAAAATTCCATACTTTGTACTTCGTACTCACCATGTCAAACAAATTTACATTCAACTCTAAATTTCTCTGATCAAGCATATGGCGGACAGACAATTTTGCCTGGGCTAATGCGGTTGCTCTCGAAATTTATTCTAAAGAGCTATACGTTAAAATTCGATACTTTGTACTCTAATTTGTTTGTATATGATCTACTAGATATCATCGATCAGTATTTATTTATATTCCAATACATTTTTCTTTTTTTCATGTCGTGTGTATCAATTTTTTTTTGAGTTTAAAAATTTACGACACTTCCAAAATACAAATCATGAAATTACAAAACAACTTCATTGATTCCAGTGGCTCATTTGCTTTTTCAGCTGCAGGATCACATCAGCACCACATCATCTGAAGATCTTGATCTGCCAATGTCCTCTCTCTCATTAAACAAAATGTAAGGTGTCTCCAGAGACTCCAATAAATCCAATACATCGCCAGAACACTTAGTGACACGACTTAACTTAAACCAGTCCGTTTCGTCTTTGACCAAGGCGTAATAATGACCAGATTCAACGCCAGAACCACAGTGAACAATGACTGCATGAAGATTAATAGAGGTCTGCTAGATTCAAGTGTTGCATCTGTTTCGAACCTTGGTAAGAGTTTGGTGTTTCCGTCAGAGGTTGAGTCAAGTTTGAAGATCATCAGAGTTATTATTAGATTGACTGGTGCCTCAGATATACTTGTTTTCTTATAACAGCCAGTTAGTTTGGCACATGTTTGGCAATTCAGTCGATCATCACCTGTTAAAAGTTCAATTTTCAGATGATTCAACAATAAGCTTTGCACGGACTGGTTATTAGTCATATTAAGAAACGCTAGTTGAAGTTCCAGAAAATCACATTCGTTTTTGAACATTTACTACAAAGTAAACAAGTGAGGATTTTTCCAGCAGAAAATTTACAAACACAAGACGAGATAGACTGTACGGAATAATTCAGTCCAGAGCGTTAAGGAGTATTGATTCTGTTATTGTTTTGCTCACGAAGAGTATTCAACAAGAATCCCAAGAATTCTGAACAATTCTCTTGAACTAAAATTCACATCTACATTTAATTTTACATTTACATGTACAAGTATATATTTTTGAATTTCGTAAAAAATAAAAACAATAATAAATTCAGTAATCTTGTCTGCATCCAACATCTGCCTCTGCATATCAACACTTGGTTTGTGTGTTCTACCAAGTGCAAGTGTGACAGGATAATGAGCTGAATCCTGAAGACAGCAGCTAAAAATTGACGAATAGTACTTTGGAGCCAATCCAGAATATATTTTTACTGGCTCTAGAGAAATCGCTGAATACAATTTTTGGTAATTGCAAAAAGGCTGCACGATTAATTGTGGGTGCAGAAAATTTGGGTGGTTTTGATCACTAGTATTTACCCATTTCAATGCAACAGATCCAAGTGATGATATAGAGTTTGATGATGGATAATGTAATTTTTTTGCTGCTACAACAAAATAATGTGCCATTAAATTTTCTCGATGATATTATAAATTGTTGAATATTCCTACAGGGGAAACCGTATTTAAAAATAGCGCCGAGCACACTGCATCAGAGGTGGCGTCGTGCATACAATTGAAAATACAATTTTCCAAAGGTCTGCAATCGCTGTGACTGCAGAACAATGCTTCATAAGAAAAAAGTATGAACACCATTTTCGTAGAGAATTTCACGATCTATGAACTTTCTGCAAGATAGTGGCCATCAACGACCTAAAGTCGAATTATGGTATAAACTTTCTATTGATCATTTTCCCGGTAGCTCTCACCATTCAAGAAATATATGCGAAAAACAAAAATGTGTGACCTTTGACCTTGAATAAAAAACGACGCACAAGCGGGATCGATAGGGACTTTCGACATTTCATTTATAATGACGTAGGTAAGGTCTGTACAAAAATTCAGCTTTTTGGTACTTTTTACATTCTCAGACCTTCTTTTCGTCTATGTTGTCTGGACTACAAGTACCTGTAGTATTTGAAGGAGTTAAGAAATGAGCAGAGTCACAGGGTTATGCTTAATTTTCTTCGTATACGACCATGAAAATATCAATTGCAAGCTCAGAAGGTGGTGAATTTTCCATTGAAGTTGAAGACCAATCGGAAAGGTCAGTTTCCATGTCTTTCCCCGTATATATCGACGCGGTTCACGACATAATTATTATATCAAATCGACGGATTGGACTAAACAAATATCTGAGGCTTTAACCATTTCATATGAGCTCACTCATCAGACTGAATTTTTGCAAAATGCATCCACAGATCTCTGACTGTTGACCAGAAATCACTGAAAAAAGGTGAAAAGGACCTAATTTTTTTCCGACGAAGTGGGAAAAGTCGAAGGGTTTAAAAGCCTTACAAATGTATCCAATTAAGAGATTTTGCTGAATAATACTTCAACATTGAAATTTTGTTTTCCTCTAAAGTATACTGAGAGTTGTGCAATACATCCTCATAATTAACAGCGAGTGTTTGAAAAAGAAAACTAAGTGAAAATCTCTCGTGAAAATTTTCGATACATGATTTTCTTTAGGATTTCAAGAAATGCCCAACTTAAGAAAAGTGGGTTGAAAGATGATTAAGATCGACTGTTGAATTCAAAAACGTCGATGAAGTGAGAAAGATGATTGAAAAAGATAGGTATGTAACATTATTGTAACATATAGCATTATTGGCGTAACGTAAGACTGCAATATATTCGATTTCACATAATCAGTTTAAATATGAGAATTCCGTTTAATTTGACCGACTGACACTTGAAAAAAGCTCATACCGATTGCTTTGAAAAATGTTCAAACATTCGACTGCAAAATTCAAATACAACTTTGTTACAGGTGACGAAACGTAGGTTATATTCGTTAGAATCGGAAATTACCAAACAACCCACTGCTATATATTTTTGTTATTTCTAATTCGACCATGATTGATTTCTTCTTATTATTGAGTTTCAATTTTGTGTTCGCTAATACTGATGTCCAAAAACCTCATAGTTTGTCCCACGTTAGACTCACGTATAGTTCCAATTCCTACATCACCCCTCTAGGATAGAAATTCCACTTGAAATTAAAACATAAACTTCCACACCAAACTAGATCTGTTTCAAATTCCACGGCTTCCGACAAATGAAAAATATCTATGCAAATTAAATATTCCGGCGCTCCTAAAACTCAAATTAACCGACGACGTATATTTCGTTCGCTTCAAACTTTGGAGAATTCATGCAAATTAATTATATTCCAGCGGTGAAGTTCTAACTCGATTATAATTTCATGAACGTGATTCAATTTGTTAGTTATTCTCAGAGAAATTCTCTATTTCAACGCTTGGCCCGGCCGACGATCGTTAATATTGTTTGCCGCGAACAACTCAATGTTTAGAGTGTATTATTTACGATATGCAAACGTCTGATGAATCCACCACGCGCATATCAATTATTTCTTTGTATATTTCTCAAGTTTATTAGTTTATTGTAATGAATAAAGTTAACATTATTTCACCAACGACTAGTTCCCACAATCGTAAGATAAGTGATCATTGGGTCCAGAATATAATGCCCTGAGAAGTCGTAGCGAACCAAGAATGACTGCCTTCTGCATTTGTCCGGCAAGATTTCTGCCGTTTGGCGGCAAACCAGTAAGATGTGGAAGTTTGAGAGAGGGCACCAATAAGGATTCCCGCTTTTCTTTTCCTTTTAGGACATCTGCTCCGCCCAGAGCAACAAACTCCACGATAAGTATTACTGAAAAAGAAAGTTTGCTATTGCCTCTCACGTGATGAAGGTTTAGGCAGCATTTTTGTTTTGTATTGTCTTTGAGTACATAAGTACTTCCCTTTTTTTTAATCTGTCTGTCTCTTTTTCCGTTAATCAACTGTCACCCCCATACGAACAACAACTCTCGGAAGTTGAGAAACTTGTGCAAGCTAAGGACTAACGAGGTCTTTCCTTTAAACATGTGATTCCTAACACGGTAGCAGAATCATCCCAGCTTCAACCAGATGAATTCTCACGAGAAAAATATCTGGTCAAGGCGGGAATCGAACCCACGGCCTTCCGATCGTGAGTCGGGCGCACTACCACCGCGGCCAATTCCACAACAAAATGAAATTGATAGTTATGAAAATGCTCTTGTTTGAGTGAAATCCATCAAAGGCCACTATTATCAGTTGTATCTACTAAAAACTTACAACTCATGCGTATAGATATTACAACTCGAGAGACTCATGCATATAGATATTACCACTAAGTTATATAGATACCCATACACATAAATATTACGACTAAGATATACAGATACATTCTTGCACCTAGATATTACGAGTAGATATTACGACAAAAAAATAATGCATATAGATATTGCGACTTGAGGTCTATAGATAGACTAATATATATAGCTATAAGACTTGAGAATTGTACAAATTAATGACAAAAAATGTTATATACACATAGATATTAAGCCTTAAGATATATAGGTACAATCATGCATCTATATATTACGATTTAAACATATCTCATGCACATAGATATTACCTACGACTTAAGAATTGTGCAAATTAATGATCAACTATTTAGGATATCTCAGACTCAAGACTCATGCCTAAAGATATTACGACTTGAGACTCATGCATATAGTGATGCATAACTTATTTAAGTAACACTTCATAAATCAATCATTTAGATATTATGGATAAGTGTTCGTGCAAATTAACGATTAATTGTTTAATATATTTTACGACTTGAGACAGAGTGCATGAACCCGCCTTCAGTTATTCTGGGAGAAATTTTCCATTTCATCGCACGTCAGCCGTAGATCGTTAATATTGTTTGCGGTGAACAACTCAATGTTTAGGGTGTTATGGGGTGTATTGTTTTCGACATGCGAACGTCAGATATATCCGTCGATCGGTAAATATTGAATTAACGATGGCGGATAACCGAAATGAATTATGGAGATGTGAAAGTCACGCGATTATTTTCATTGTTGAATTTTTACTATACAGGTATCGAACATAATAATCTTTATTAGGGGAGTATGACGGAAAGGAATACTCTAATTTCAACAAGTCCATTCAAAATTTGACTTTGACATCCATTTTTGCTTGGATGAAAATGAAAAACAAAAAAAATACGTGACGTGCAATGTTTTTTACTCAAAAATTTAAAAAAGGGGTTGTTTCTCGAAATATAATAAAAACGAAAAACCTTTTTGAATGCAATTTTATGTCCATACGCAAAATTTCAGCTGCATAAAATAATTTAAATTTTTTTGAAAATTTTTGTAAATAGCACCACTGTTACAATAATGAGACCCTGTAACTAATTAACCTACGTGGTCTGACCCCTTTGGACCTGTACGTTAAGGAAGTTGCGTTAATGGCCATGTTACGATTGCGCACGGCTGATGTAAACCTCAATGTCAACAATAGATTAAAAAGCGGACAAATTCATTTGCAGGTAGTGGTTTCACTAGGTAATTACCAAAAAATCAATTAGGATAATCATCATTTAACAAACAAAGTCCACATCGGACCAAAAAACTTTAGGTATACAAACAGCTAACCCTTGTCTTTAGATTCAGTATCAATTTGCTTCTCCTGAAGATGCTAACCTTGTTAGCGAAACGCGCGTCGAGTGCAAAAATATCAGTTTGGTGTTAGGGTAACTGATCTCTAGAAAAAGTTTACAACTTTTACACCAAAGGTTCCAATCTCATCGTTTAAACCGATTTTTGTGAAAATCTTAGTGTTTTTGGGTACTTTCATCAATATGGTTTTCTGGAGACCTTTTGAAACAAATGATAACACATTACGTGTGAGGAATCTGTGTCAATCGACAGGGATCCGGAATTTGAAAATAAGGATTTGCATGTTCAAGTTCAGCGAGTAATTTAAAATATTCATGAATGCTTGAAGAAGGAAAACTGTCACACTTTACAGAATGCTATTTATTGTAAATAGAATATGCCAGTTAACGTAACTGTCTCGTTGGAGTCATTAAAATAGGGGATGTCATTGACCATGCAATGAAACGAAAATAAAGGAATAAACAATTCGCAAACGTTGATGGTGCTACAAAAGATGTGATTCGGCGAACAATTTATGGTATATACCAAAAAATGAAGTACCAACCTTGGAAATGATTTGGTATAAATTACTCGACGATCCCGATTACAATTACAAATTTTTAGAAACTCTACGAGGTGTCTTATTGTCTTGAACTTGAACAATCGGATAGTCATAATGGAATCGACACGCATTGTTCAATTCCGACAAGAAAATTTGAGGCGAATGAAAAGCTACCGAGAATCCAGCAGACATATAATCTACCTGGACGAAATTTGGTTTGACACCCATGATGTCAAATATGGCTGGGTAGACGAAACCAAGTATTGTGCTTTGAACACACCTTCTTCAAGGGGAAAACGTGTTATAATTTTACATGCCGGGAATTAAAGTGGTTTCGTACCTAACGCTTTGCTTCTGTCGGCCAAAAATATGAAAGATTCGTCTACTGATTACCACGATATGACTGCGGCTTCATTCGAAACCTGGTTCAGTGAGCAGCTTCTCCCAAATATTCCTCCGAACTCGGTTATTGTTATGGATAACGCTTTGTATCATTCTCGGTTATTGACTACAATACCAAACAATAACACAAAAAAAGCAGATATTGTTTATTTCATGCGGAATCATGACATGGAAATACCCGAAAAAATTCCAACGAAAAAGGTATTACTGGCGACCATAAAACAACGTAATTTAAAAAAAGAGCATATTATTGATTCGATGTGTGAAACACGTGGTCATATTCTTTTACGTTTGCCTCCATACTATTGCGTGTTCAATCCAATTGAAATGGTTAGGGCCACAATGAAAGAAAGCTTGCGGAAATGTAATCAGTCACCGACTTTGAATGCTGTGGTGCTTGACAATATAAGGCGAGTGGTGACTGAAGTAGGTAATAGTGATGTGTGGAAGAACTGTGTGGCCCACGTTATAAAAGAAGACAATAAATATTACGTGCAAAGTACCATAAATCCGATCGTTATTCAACCCGATGATGATTTCACCTCATCCGAATACAGCGAAGAAGAATTTTGATTTTTTTAGGAATTTTGTTGTCCTCTAGCATCTTGTAAATATATGTTTGACGAGAATTCGGTGTGATTATTTGTGTTTTCATTGTATTTTAGCTTTTTCGACTCGGAAATCAACTACCTTGAATTTCGAAGTTTTTCATAATTACCCATGGTGGAAAAATTCAGTTGGGATAACTTTTTCATGGGGTGATCAATTGCTATGATCGTAAGAATAAGTAACTGAAAAACTACTACTGAAAAATAATATACCGACGCCTATGTCGAGGCGGGAATTCCTTCTCTGTGCTGTTCCAATTGGTATTGGAAATACTATAAAACTCAGTTTTAACGAAAAGTTGTACAGTGTACTTCATTACAATATCAAACTATTATTACCAGACTAAAACCTCGCGTGAAAATACCCCACTGGAAAATCGAAAAAAAAAAACCTGAACACATTAAACAAACAATAAGTCCAATCAAACAAAAAAAACTCTTTCAAACCTGTCTGTCGCCTGAGAAAAATGCTGAAAGCTCGGTAATTCGACGCTTTATTCCTAACAATTCCGTACAATTATTCGGACAGTAAAATCGAAAAACCCTAATTACGCCAACAGAATAACAAGCTCGAATTGGTTTTTTACACCGATCGTTGGCGTTAATGAAGGCCTTTCATTAAAAAAAAGAAGGGCGCATAAAAATAAGTAAAAAAGTGGTCGTTTGTAGACGCCCCGTCGGGCTATTTCTCTTTTGATTAATGGCGAACATTACTCGAGCATCTTAATTATGAGTGGGCTAATGAAATATAATTAAAACTATATTGTTTTAATGGAATATTCACGTCGAGGCAGGCTATGGTAAACATGCGTTGAGGGGTCTTGACAGGAATACGATGTCCTTTTACGATAACGTTGATGAAGACTAATAATTTCTTGGTTAATTCGAAACCTGGTGTTTATAGACGGTAATAATCCTAAACTTTACAGTAAACATTTATACCGAGTGGCTATTTGAAAACTTGAACAATGTGCCATAACTTTGAAACCGAAATGTATGTGAAAGCATTCAACAAGTCTACATAATATCACGGGAATCTTAAATGAAATTATGGGGTTCGAACAGAATCTTCAACAGTCCCAAATTAACTACATAACTGGTTTTTGAAAAAGTATCAAATACGTATCTTGTGTATCAACAATCTTGTGGCTAACAAAAAATTCAAAATCCTGTCATTTTTGAGATATCTGTTTTCAAAATATTTCAATTCTCTATCAAATCATTCTTTATTTTAATAAGAAAATACTTACTGTCTACGTTCACACTGTATATATGTTTATGTATGTGACACATTTCCAATTTTTGGACAACTGGTCATTAGAAGGTCAGGTTTAAAAACAGTTCTGGGTCGAAATTCAGAACTGTTGATCAGTTTTCTATCGTATGTTTTTTGTTGTTGTTATTGATATGATAAATACATTCACTATTATTTTCATCATTAATTGACCAGTTGTTATATAGCCGATAAAGGTTTGGAATTTGAAAAAAAAAATACTAACACTTTCGGGTGTATCCCTGACAGCCAAAAAAATGGAGAACCAATGAAAATACGCGATATCAAAAAAAAGTTATCAAGGAAATAGTTGAAAGTACTAGGTTTCTTTCAGACATATTTCGATAGGTGAATTGGAAAACGATAATTTAGAGATTTTCTTCGTAAATCATCTGATTTCAAAAAAGACAGATAATTTGTACATGTTAAATCTGAGTTGGTCTTGAAAAATAAATAATGAAAGCAACTTTCTCAAAACTACTCGTATACTTCAATAAGTATTGGCAACCAGAAAAACAGGATGATGGAAACGAAAAGATCTATGATTTACGAATTAAGCTGTTGAGAAGTGCGACAAAACATATGTTGGTCAAACTGGGTGGACTATTATAACTCGTTTCACGTAGTCGCTCAACGTGCCTTATGAAACGGCCATAGAATAGATATGAAAACTTGAAATTGTTGAAACCTGTACATGACAACAAACATTTGGGCCTTTTTGAAGGTAAAATGTGGAATGAGATCTAAGCACAGCGACAACGGTTTTTTAAACATTTCTTTGTTAACCCTTTCATATGATAATTACATGTGGTAACTTGAAAATTAGTACTGGGTATCACAACACGATGTTAATGAAAGAACAAAATACAATAATAAAGTAACACGATAATGACTACTAAGAATTCACCTTATAACCCTTACTATATGAATATATAATTGGTTGGGAAAACGTAAGTCTTTAGTTCTGGTATATGGGAATTAGATCTGCCAATCTCAACACTAAATTTCTATCCCGGAATTGAAATGAACATTCCCCATTTTCTGAAAATCCACAATTTCAGATCAAGACTTCTAGAAAGTCGGAAAATCAGAGCGCAACTTCAAAACTAATCGTTTCATCAAAATTTCAATTCCACTTTCATATCCATATTAGTACAGCTTGGCAAACCTAACTGTGTCTCTGAATATTGGATACACAGTAGATCAGCCGGCGGAGTGGAGCGAGAACTCATTAACATCGATGAACTCGTGTAGTGAACATCGATGAACTCGTGTGGTGAATATCGATGAACTTGTGTAGTGAACATCGATGAACTCGTGTAGTGAACATCGAGTCTATGCAGTTAGTGGAAAAATTATTCTGTATGGTAAACTACGAGTTGTTATCTTTGAAAAGACATTCAAAGAGTATTCTGGAAAACGACGTTCTCACTGGACAAAGCACAGAAACTGTGAACAACGTATTGAAAGGAAAAATAATTCCTCTTGCGAAGGTAAGAAGCAATAGTTACAATAAGTAAAATTGTAAACAATAATGTATTTCAACTCTTTTGAAGGTTCAAGAACGAGTAGCTGACGTTACATGGGTTTGCATGTGAACTGTACAGAAAATCAAATCAGAGATGATAAAATTGAAAATGGTGACAAAACTCTAAACAAAAAGCGATGTATCATCAAACATTCGAAAATGTTAATGGACGATGCTGATTTGAAATGACTTTTCAGACAATGAAGATGATAATCTATCCGAAAAAGAAACACTTCTTGACGAAAACCATGTATCAACATATTATGATCTTTAGGCAACCAATTTTCGAAAATATTATATGAATTGTATTCATGTATTTAGTGGTATGTCATTATCAATATTGTAAGCAATGTTTTGTAGATTATCTACCTGCTACGTTTCATAACCATTTCTAGTAACTATGCATTCAATTATCTATCATTTATCGGTTGTAGGTTTATCCATATCCTTTTAATTCATTGATCTCTAATGGTAATGTACATATTGTAACGAATCTGAAGTCGCTCCTGACCAGTACGCCAGCCGACTGCAAAAGAATGCAGTCGGGAATCGCCGGTAAAATTCTAGTACCAAACCGACTACATAATTCTAGAAAGGGCCGTTACCGATATAAGCACGGCTTCCCTACCCAAGAGGGCAGTTCAGAAAGTAAATTGAGCGGTTAAACAAGAAATTCAAATAGTGGAAATAAATTAAGCGTTAGTTGTGTGTTGTAACAAAAGAAATAGTTTGCGATTAGTGAAATATTGTTGGAAATTAATTTGTTCAAGACAGTTAAGTCATTGATTTGTCACAATATAGATCACTTGCTATTGTAAATCATTCATTATCAGTATTTTCCACCTGCACGAAAGGAAGTATTGAGGTTTCCGTTCCCTACTGGTATATGAGTAGTTGTCAACACTAAAATTCTTGTAGGTAGTGGACAGTTACCTTCTCTATTAATTGTTCGCGCATATCACGGGTTCAGCTAGATCCGCCAAGCTGTAAGATATTAAAAACTATGGTTGGCGTAACACGCCAGTTCCAGACTGTGACGATTCAAATTAGGAAAAGACGAGTAAACTGCAACACTTTGCAAAGAGTCACACACGTTTAGTTTCCATTACTTAGCCGAAGATGGTCATTTCTCAACTAGTTGCACAAACAACTAGTCGCACGTTGGCTACTTTTTCCACCTCCATGATGAAAAACTAGAAGTTTAATCAGATGCGCATTCATTTGGCATTATTCCTTCTCTCGTCGAATCATAATTCCAAACGGTCCTAATGACCATCAGCATCAATCAGTTGTGATATCTCAATCTTGATAATATCTCGATGCAAGCACTCCGAGACTACGAAAAATAAATTCCGACTGCTTAACATGGAAATGAAGTATCATTCGAATAATAAATGGCCTCCATTATATTTGACAGTTATTGCCTCGAATCACAGAATCGGTGTTCTCTGCAAATACATGCATAACAAATTATTTTCGCAATGCGCGTTTAACATGATCCTGAGAGCAGACGCTTTTTTGTGTTGGAACAGAGTCGGATCGAGCAGTTATTTTTTAATCATAGTTTTTTTTTTAAAGTAGAGTTGATTCGATTGATGTACTAAATATCAATATAAGACCCAACAAATATCCCGAATATCCCGAGGCGGGAATCGAACCCACGGCCTTCCGATCGTGAGTCGTGCACACTACCACCGCGGTCAATTACTTACAAATGATATTAATCCTTTAATCCTGTAGTGTGTATAATATTTTTTGTTAGGCCATGTTGAGCTAACACAAACGAACTGTGATTTGCCCACTCGAAAGCAAGATACGTATAATTGTAACAATTGTTGTGCTCAAATCCAAGCCACAAACGCACATTGTTTGGCCTTGGGACTTATTAATAGTCACTGCAAATGCCTATCTAATTGGAAATTGCACGTGTTTAAAATGGATTGGCTCATCTGTAGGTATAATAGGGATTCGTGGTATAAATATATTTTCACCTCGGAACTTATCAATCAAAATGCTGGCTTCCACAACGTTTTTCATTAATTAATTCTTTATTGACTAATCGCGGCCTGTTGCACAGCCGTGGTGAATTTAAATTACGGAGCGATCTAACCTTTAGTTGTTAGTTTCGGTGGTATAGCAAACTCTATCTACGCTCGATGGATAAACAATAAAGTAGCCGAAAACTGTATAGGGAGGAGAAGGCTTGTTGTGTGAGAGATACAGTAGACCGGCTTTGTTCTCATCCCTACTCCGTGCTATTCATCGAGTGAGAAGTGACACCGATAGACGCCTGGAGAGAATAACTGATCTATGATCAGGGTTAAAAATTATTGAATTACTAAAATGGCTTTCACGTAGTACACAGTTAATTTTGTGACTAGGGATGAAGTGTCTATTCTGTGTCTGAAATTATGACACTATACTAGATCTTGGTTGGCTATGAGTGTCATCAGTAAAGTCTGCATTGAGTGAAAATAAATTAACGGTTGACTTTATAAAAGTATATCTAGTTTTTTAAAAGAAACGACTCCTTACTAAAAATGCTTTCATAATATTATTGTGTATTACTTTTGGACAAAGTACCTCCTCAAAAATAGATATTTCATGAAAATCTCTTATAAAGGATTGAAAACAAATGAGATTCGCATCAGACTTTATCAAATAGTAATAATCTCATCTAGATTCTTTAGGGAAAAAATGATACGTCACAGAAAATATGTCTGGAATAAAGCATTGCAGCGAAGTCAAAACTGAGAAGTTTTGAGTAAGTCGCATTGAGCTTTACTTTACAACTGTTGTGAAACTTAAAAAAAAAACAAAAATATAAATTACCTTATTTAGCTAAACCTATGCACTTATACTTATTGTTTACTATGCAGCTAGCCCGATTTTATTTTGAATTACCTTACTGGTTTTAATTACAATTTTGTATCAGTATCATCGATGCAAACGCAGTTTTTGTCGACCTCTCTTTAAAAGCATCTAGAATTCCTTTTACATACATTCAGTATCTCACAGATTTTGACCTTGATTATTTCAGGATATACATTTTGTTCTAAATGGTTTATTTTACGGCAAAAAGAGTAACGATAATTGAACTTCATTATAATAATAATAGGTGCACTAATACTACAGCACAGTTGTCCAATTATTCGAATCCTGACAGGCATCTCAACCTAAAGTACGTGCTTTTCATTAGTTCGGATTTCTATTGTCTCATATTATACACCATGATTTCAATTCCCTGAAAGAATCAATAAAATTAAATGGATTAGCTGAAAAAATAACAGTTATATCAGGCGAAAAACTGAAATTACAAGTTACTTCACGACGCGCGACATTTCGATTGTGTATGGTAACAATCTGATTCACCGATAGGTGAATCATCAAGATGAATGAACCTTTTCTTTTGACAATTATTTACTCGTACGTAGTACTGCTACAGACTGCTCAGAGGAGTTCCAGATCTATGAAAATAGCTAATGAAAATTCAATACTAACAGCGGTGCCTGTGCGAAAGTAGTGGTTCACTTGGATTTGAATCGCTGAAGACTAAATCCATTTGGAAAACTGTTCTTAGGAACGTTATTCATAAACGCAGTTCTCCAAATGAAAGAGTGTTTGAAGAGTAAAGTTCGAGGTGTACTGAGTTGAACCTCAAAACTATGAGCAGTTCTAACTTCACTGTTCAAGAACTTTTCCATTTGGAGAACTGCTTTTATGTAGAAATAACTTCCTGAAAACGTTTTTCCAAATGGATATAATCTCCAGCGATTCAAATCCAATGAGAATCATTACTTTCGCACAGGCACCGCTCTTAGACCGCCTTGAGGATTTTCCTGTAGTGCTTGTATTTTGTCGTTGAAAAAATGTTGTCCTTGAAAGTTGGAATCTTACAATCTACTAGTTAACATTGACGGAATGGTTTTCTTCGTGTTCAGATTGCCTCGCAAACACTATAAAATCAAGAGTGGATAAATGAAATGTAACAGTAAAAAAAGATAAACTGAACATTTTTGTAACTCCAATAGGTGCTGAACATTTTTCAATTCTGATTTGATTTTCATGCGAGTAAAATATATAAACTCCTGTTCAATCTTGTTTTGTGAAACACTCCTTATACAATCCAAGGTAACGATATAGGTTAAACCATAATCGCTTGTACACCTAATAAACGAATAAAAAACATCCCAATTAACTTTAATGACCTACGAAAAGCATACGTGACAATGAAATGGATGTACATTAAAATGTTAGAAGCTGACATTTGTTGCTAACACAATTTTTTCAAGACCGACTACGCAAGGTTGCATATTTTTCTATTTATAAACTTTAATTGATACAATTTCACACAAAACTATCAACTTGCAAACGGCCATTGTTTTTGTGGTTCTAGCGCTTTCATGTCATAATCAAATGTCTCTCAACGTGTAACCGTTCACGTCGTAAAGATAGGATATATACAGGGCGTGTCAACAAAAACTTGACCCTCCTGAAAGTCAGAATGATAATCATAATCATACTAGAATCATAATCATACCAGCAACTACCTCCCCTATATTTTTCAATGACATGGGTAGTCAATTGCTGATTTTGATATTTTGTCCATTATTATGTACCGCTTGCAAAATAAACGCAACCTAAATAAAACTTCTTAATTTTGAAAATACTTCATTTCAGACACGTTTTCTTCCACAGAGCACCAAAACCAAATAGGGCCAATGAAGTTTGGTCACATTCGATGCAAAGTGTATTTGTTTTCGCACTGTATAGAGTGATTTCATAAAATGACTATCTTTGAAAGGGTACTGTCACTTTTTGTTTCTGATATTTCGATAAATAAACCCACTCTGAGATTTTTTTTTAACAAAAATTAATATTTGGTATATAATACTAATCACATGGTTCTCTATTCATTTCACTTCAATCATTGAAAAAACATGATACAGATTTTATTGGCCACACTGTATACTAGCGAAACATAAATTTCACCTACTGAAGAAAAGTATTATTTGTCTTTGAAAAAAAATTGGGAAATTACTTACAAAAAGATTAAGAAAACTATAACCGTCTTCAATAAATCCTTTGTCAGTGTATTTGGATCCATCACAAATGAAATAATAAAAAAAACAACAAATGCAATGCAGCTTTGAATTTTTCCGTAATTTGTACCAAAATATTTTGAAAAGTTCCAAAAGACTTGGAATAAAAATCAAAATAAAATAAAACACAAAACAAATACTTAACAATGCGACCAGCTCAACATTGTTAAAATAACATATTTACAGAACTCGGAGATAAGAAACGTATAATGTCAGTATATATCGATCTCCAAAAGGCATTCGAGGATATGGAACATGGTTTACCACTCAGAAAACTTGTTGGAGATGATAATTAGGTGAACTGAGTGTAGTTTTTTTCAAGCTGCAATATGTTAAATAGGTCAAGTTGATAAATACTTTGCAGTGACACTTCACCTTTTCACATTATAATAGGTATATCGTTTTGTCAAAATCTGTTAAAGATGTGGATAAAGTCGTTTCATTATTCATTATTATTATTATATACTTACGTGGTTGTGTTGTACCAGAATATGATTGGTAATGTGTGCCTTCGGTTCGATTTTAGGCCTTTCGATTTCCGTCAACCTCTTTATGTTTTCTTTGGTGGATATTTTCAGCACCAACTGAAACAAAAACAAAAAAAAGGATTAATAAGTTATTCAAACGGTTCATAGTCAATCAGCAAATCAGGAAATGATTCACACTGATAGCCATAAAGTGAAAGTGTAAAACATTATTCAACAAGTTCGTTACAAAACGATATCGTTGAATATTACACGCAGGAATATTGAATCAAATGTAGGTTGCGTATTAGAGGTACTTTGTATTTCTGTTTCAGAAAAATATCAGGTAATGAGAATGGAATCCAAAAATTCAACGGCTATATGATAAATCTACAGATGCCCTCATATGGGAAGATTGCTGAGGTGGACGATAGCAAGCGCCAAACGTGATGGCGAGCCATAGCGCAGGTATATACTCTCCCAACTGAATTCCTATTGGATTACGATGAGCCACTTGCCGGCCAGTGTCGTACCTATTAGTTTTAATTGGCTTTACTCAAACTACAGTTGCCGGAACTCTACAATAATTATTGAATGAACAAAGGTATGGACAACGTGTTCATACTTACGAAAGTAAGATTAAAATGAAGTTTGCAGGAAAGTAACGAAGATAATCCTCATGTTTGTATGTCAAGATTGAAATTTGGTTAAAAACATATAACACTATGTACTATTTTTATGATAAAATCAGATGATTGCACAGATAATATGTAATTGAGTATTAGAAAATGAATTCAACAGGTTGTCGGACATAATTGACAGGACACATGTAATTATACAGACAGTGATTGACAGAATTTCTTGTTCTGGCCATTACAGTGATGCCAATGAGATCTCACAAAACTATAAAATGATACATAACAGACAATTAAGGTAAAGTGGTTCCTTTATGGATTCTTAATTGTTATTGAATTCATTATCTTTATTTAACCAAAGGAGATAAGTATCAATGCCTGTTCTAGAATTAACAGTATTGGAATTTTTACATATATGACAAATTTCTAAGAAAGTTCTTTTCTGGCTATTATTTTCTGAATATAAAATTTGAACAGTATCAAAAGAAAAGCCTCAATCTAAGGCAATGGTGTGTTCAGAAAAGATGCAAGATGATTTACTTCATCTTATGTCATTCTTGTGTGAACTAATTCTGTCTTTTAATTTTCTACTCGTTTGTTCAATATAAATCTTCTCACAACTGGAACAAGGGATGGAATAAACCACATTGGATGAGTAAATGATATCTTTTTTGTCTTTCAAATTGGAAGAACGTTTCTTAAGAGTCTTCAGATTTCTGAAAGCTAATTTCACATGTTCAAATTGACCTCAACATTTTTTTTATATTATCTGAAGACTACCTAGATTAGGTAATGAAAAATGAAATGTTATTTGTGGAGCATTGTTGTTAATGCTGTTTTCATTGTTTGTATTATTTGAAACTTAGTTTTCGATGTTTTACGTTGAATTGTATTGATATTTGTATTATCGATAGGCAAATAAATATTACTTCGTAAATTGATATATTAAGGAATCGATGGAATAACCTTAAGTTGGTTCAAAAATTATCTCAGTGGCAGGTCACAAATAACTAGAGTGGGGAAATGTTTCTCAAATGAAATTTCAAACAATATAGGCGTACCTCAAGTGTCCTGGGACCACTGCTGTTTATAATTCACCTAAATGATGTGAATAATATACAAGGTTATGGTACAAGGTACTACTACGTAGTACGTACCACACTGTATCCTGTATCAACAAAACTCAAACGCACCGCCCATGAACGAATAACGAATAAACTATCAACTCGAAATAATAAATGGCATACGTTGCAAGGGAGCCAAGCCTCCGACCGCTTTAAAAAACACAGGCTCCACGAGACCGATCCAACCAGAGACATACGTCCCGATTTGTAATTTCAGTTGCAGAAATTATAGCGTCAGAGGAGGCTAGCCTCCAGTTGGTATCCGTTAGTGTACGAATTCGTTTGTTTTTTATATCAGGCAAAAACTGAAATTACAATGAAATGAAATACAAGCAGCAATTGATAAATTGAACAATTAAATTAATAAGAAATGAAAATTAAAATTTAACGATTCCAAACTAAGTTACTTCAGGACGCGCGACGTTTCGATTGTGTATAGTAACAATCTGATTAACCGATTGGTGAATCATCAAGATAAATGAACCTTTGAATTTTGACAATTATTTACTCGTACGGAGTACTGCTACAGTAAAGAGTTCTTAAACAGTGAAGTTCGAGGTGTACTGAGTTGAACCACAAAACGATGAGCAGCTCGAACTTCACTGTTCAAGAACTTTTTGATTTGAATAACTACGTTTATATTTAATTAACTTCCTGAGAAAGTTTTTTCAAATCGATATAATCTCCAGCGATTCAAATCCAATGAGAATCGCACAGGCACCGCTCTTAGAGCCCTTGAAAGCTTTCCTGTAGTGTTTGTATTTTGTCATTAAAAAAATTGTTGAAATCTTACAATATACAAGTTAACATTGACGGAATGGTTTTATTCGTGTTCAGATTGCCTCGCAAACACTATAAAATTAAGAGTGGAAAAATGAAATGTAACATACATTATCGAATACCAAGATAAAACAATGTATTGTCTCTAGTTCGCAACATTGAAACCAGGGGGAGTATCGATTATTTTGAATTCCCTATAATTACGTTCAAAACGTTCCCTTCTCAAAAAAATCGACACTAGCCCCGATTTATTTTCGGTCGATTAAATCGTTAAAACCGTTCTACAATCTCAGCGTGTTCCGCTCTTTACTAACTCCATTAAACAATTTATTTCTTGTTCGCAGATTTTAATGGTTGCAGTGTATGGCAATTTTTATTGTTCAACATCGTGTTTTTGAGTACTCGTGCCTCATATGATCTGGATATTTCGCGACGGGTCGTCGTCAAGATGATATATGCCACATCTGCTGATGGGAGAGCCTTCGGGCTGCCTCGCGGGCCGTGGGAAACGTTGGCGGGGAGCGTAGAATAATGAAAAGGAAAATTACAGAAAGCCATATGTTTGAAACTTGATTTTGAGAAACTTAACGGATCTACCTGGAATATTTTGACAAAAAAAGTTAATTATCTTATACAAAGATCAGGGAGAAGGAAATATTAAGAGCAGATAGTTGTTGGTTCACAGATGGATCAAAAACACCTTC